>JXPG01050863.1:2630-15758 GCA_001015175.1 Megaselia abdita | reverse complement strand
AATTGAATGTAATTTGAAGAAAATATAAGATAATATAAAATAAAAATAAGAAAATATAAGGATCTTCTAAAGATTTTATAAGACATTTAGGAATTTTAAAGGAATCTTGAAAATAGCCTTNATTTTATACACAATATTTTATGTTTGTTTTGTGTTAATTAATATTATTATTTTTTTTAAATTGAATGTAATTTGAAGAAAATATAAGATAATATAAAATAAAAATAAGAAAATATAAGGATCTTCTAAAGATTTTATAAGACATTTAGGAATTTTAAAGGAATCTTGAAAATAGCCTTGGGATTTTTTTATAAAATTAATTCTAAAATTGCCCAACTCACATTGTTTGGCCCATCCTCACTTCGAATAATATATTAGGAACCATAATAATCATTTTAGAAATCATAATTTCCATAAAAATACATTTTTCTTTAGGTGCCCCTTTAATATTACAAAATTTGTATGAGGGATTATAGGTCTTATTAGTACATTCCAAATGAAGTATAAAATGTACATTTTTTAAAGGCCATTTTACTGTTTTTCGCCACTGCATATAGAAATTCCAAAAAGATATTATGGGGGTTTGAGGGCCTCTTCAGTACCTTCAAAACGCGGGACCAAACTTGAGAATCGGATAAAAGTTGCTTAACTTAAAATTGAAGCTTCCAGAAATTGAGCTCTAGCGCCATCTGGTGCTAACCAATCAAAATTCTGATATAAGCATACATATCCAGCGACGATACTTTGTTTTTGAATTTTTTCAAAACTACAAATAGGGGAAGACAACATTTTATTTCAAAAAATTACAAACAAATAAATGTTTTATATTCAATATTTTTTCAAATGTAATTTTTACTTTATTTTATTAAGTAACGTAAGAAACTATCAAAATATATAAGTAAAAGAAGAAAAATACCAACTAAAATACCAAAAAAATTTAATTAGTATTTTTTTATAATTGCTTGGAGCTAATAATATAATATTTATTGATTAAGTTTGGTCTTTAACTTTAATTATCCGGTGTTTATTAATTATTTTTGTCTTGAAATTTTTAAGACAATTTGTTGAATTGGTTGTTTGGTGATTTTTCTTTCTGGGTATTTATATATATTATAGTGGTTGGGAACCCAACAAATACCAAAGAATGAATTTTTATTTTAGAATTGTTATATTTAAGAATTATAAAATGTTTGCTTTTTTTTTTGAATGTGTATTTTGACAAACATACAAAAAGACAAAACAAATTATTTAAATAAAATAGGGAGTATTTTAATAAAATCCTATTTTTTATAAATTTAAAGATTTTCTATGGATTTTTCAAAAATCTATACCAGATTTAAGTTTTTTTTACTAGAATTTTCTTAATTGTTTGCTAATAATAATAATAAAAAAATAGTAATACCAACTAATCAAAATTTAAAATCCTTTCAATATAAAATAATGAACCTAAAATCATAAATTTCCAGTTAAAAACCTTCATCAAAGCTCACAAATCGGACTTCCTAGATGAAAACGTAGGAAAAGAAATCGTTTCTATCCTCATCGCTAAAGCTCTTCCAATCGCCAGGGAAACTTCATCCCAAGAATTTACAGAAATCCTAAAATCCCCATCAATGAAGAAAAGTCAAAGCCTCCTCATCGACTTGCTCGGAGCCGCTCAAACCGGAGAATCTCACAAGGCTTTCACGAATGCTTTCCAATTCACAGATGAAAGCCACTTTGACCAAGTCGAGCGTTATTTACAAGCGATTTCAATTGGAGTCAGTAAGCCCGATGACATTATCGAAGATCTCTTGACAAAGACCGATCTTGAAAATCAAAAGCTGGTTTTCTCTTTATGGCAATCCATCGCTGCATTGACCTCTCGCTGCCAAAATGAGGAGTTAAAAGGAAAAGTCAACAGTCTCATAGTAGAAAACCTCGAAAAATGTGACTCAATCGACTGTAAAGTCCTTTACTTGCAATCTCTCCAGAATCTCAAAAATAAAGTAAACGTAAAACTGTTACAGAAATACGCTCAAGAAGGTGAGACCAAAGTTTCCGTCGCTGCCACGAGAGCTCTTTACGTTCTTCCTGTTAAAGTCTTCGTCGAAAGTGATAAAAAGGTCTTCGAGAAGATTTTCTACCAAAAAGAAAAGAAATTTGACTCCACTGTCCGAACTTTGTCTTTAGATATCCTTCTGAACATGAAACCTAGTAAAGCAGAGCTTCAGAAAATGGTTTCCTTTTTAAACTCGAGTTGCAAGCAATTCGAGGTCAAGACTTATGTTCTTCAGAAACTGTTGTCCCTCGCGGAAAGGTGTTCTAGATTTAGAGGACTTTTGAAAGGAATTCTCCAAGAAAGCCCAGAAATTAATAATTACAATGTAATCGCTCAGAAAGGTTTGACAACGGTATTGCAAAGGAAACTATCTCAAACTCCAGCTTATAATGAGAGTCTTTTGAGCATCAATGAAATCAAAAGTGGGGTTTTGAAACGAGGAAGTGTTTCTATGATTTTGGGTCGCGATTACAACACTTTTGAATTGGGACTCTTCACTTCGGGATTAGAATCTTTCGTCGGAGGCAATGAAGACGAAGGCGATGGGAACGAAGAGACTTCCGCAGGAATGGAAATCGCCGTCCAAGGAGTACAATTCCGTCCTATAGTTTTCTTCAAAGGACAAACTGAACTGATGGGCCATGTCTGGAGTGGAACTGCCTCCGACAGAACACCAGCTTATCAGGCAACAACGATAATGCAAGACTCTGAACACTACATTATCCTTCAAAACGGTGGAGTCACAATCAACCTAAAAGTCTTTGGAGCTCGATCCATCGATCTTTATGGACAAATCGAGTTTAGTTTGTGGAACAGAAACGCAAAGACTCAAATCAGCAAAGACGCTGGTCTTACCACAGTAGGAACAACGACTCTTTACAACTCTTTCTTCAACTTGAAGAACAACTTCGTCTTAACCAGTGAACCAAAGATCAAAGTCAACGCCAATATCGATTTCTACACCGATATTCTGCTTTGCATTCAATTAGGAAGACCAGAAATGGTTTTGAGGTGAGTTTTTTTGTTTATTATAAAATTTGTTGTTGTCTGTCTGAATTGGTTTTAATTACTGTTGGATATTTATTTTATATTTTTTTGTTTGTTCAAAAAACCTATATTAAAGAAGACGTGTCGCGTCAGCTAGTATTTTTTTTCAAACTTATGTTTTCGATTTAATTTTTAATTTCATTATTTTTTTTAATTAAGGTTTTGTTATTTCATTGTTTTTATTTTATTTTGGAAGGAAAAATACTCTTTTTTATATATTGACAAATATTTTGTTATTTTTTTAAAAATTATATTTCAATTAAATACAATTTTTGTATTTATACTTNTATGTTTTCGATTTAATTTTTAATTTCATTATTTTTTTTAATTAAGGTTTTGTTATTTCATTGTTTTTATTTTATTTTGGAAGGAAAAATACTCTTTTTTATATATTGACAAATATTTTGTTATTTTTTTTAAAATTATATTTCAATTAAATACAATTTTTGTATTTATACTTTATAAAAAAAAACAAATTTTGGAAATATTTGTTTATTAAAAAAACACACAAAATTAATAATATTTTCCAAACAAGAAAATTAAATTATATATATATATATTTTTTTTTTTTAATTTAAATTAGTTTTAAATTAAATTCATATAACTTAAAAAGAGCATTTCATTAATTTAATTAAATATTCGCTAATTTTAGTTTCTTTTTCTTTTGTTTTCAACATCTTATTAATTAATTCTAGAATTAAATTCGATGGAAAATTAAATTAACTTAAAAAACTATTAAATTTTATTTAAAAATAAAAACTGTTCACCATTTTTTAAATAAATTTTACAAATTTACAAAGTTAAATTTATTTCTAATTTTATTTATTTCTTATTGCGTTATGTTTTAAAATTTATTTTGTTTCTTCGCTTTGTTATTTTTATCTTAGTTCTTAACTTTATTAAAAAACTTATCCCATTTTTAAAAGGATTTTTTTCAACTAAAATATATAAAACAAATGTTTTAAACTATATTTAAATATGTTTGTGGAATTAAAAAAATAATAATAAAGTTAAACAAAAGAAAAAAATATTCAATATTTAATTTTAAACGTATAATAAAAATTGCTATAATGTTTAGTATAAAAAAAAACAACTAAATTTGTTTGTGATTTTGTTTTATTTTCCAAATTAAATAAAAAATACTTAAGATAAATATTTTCTTACATAATTTAATAAACAAATACAAAAATGATTAAACTTTAAAACACAAATTTAATAATATTTTTCAAAAAGGGAATTAAATTATTTTTTAAGAAATTTGATGAAAATGTTCCTTTTTTTTGTATTGAATCAAATTTGTATTTAATTAAAATTATAATTAATAATCATAATAAAATATTTACGAATTTAAATTTTAACATTAAGTATTAAAATAAATTCTTACGAAAATTAAATGAATTTAGAAATTTGATCCAGTTTTTTTGTTTTTTATTGTTAAATAAATTTGTATTCAATCGAAATTATAACCAAATTAATTTTGAAAAAATAATAATTATTATTATTTTGTTTTTAACATTGATTATTAAATAAATTTAGAAATTTTATGAAACCTTTTTTTTTAACTAAATTTGTAATTAATCAATATTAATATTAAATTAATTTTAAAAAATTATCATAATAATATATTTACTGATTTAAATTTTTTTTGTTTTGTTCTTAACATTCGATAGAAAATTAAATTAAATTCTATAGAATATTAAATAACTTCTAAATATATTTAGTTATGATTGTTGAATTTCAAAAATAATAATAAAATTAAACCTTTTTTTTAATTTATAAAATAAAACATAAAATGTTATACTTTTGTCACATATTTGATTTTACTTTTTTTTAAATATAAAAATTAAAAAAAGCTTACTTTTTTTTACCAACTTATACTTTACACTTTTTAATATATATTTTAATATAAATCATAGTTAACTAATGTTTTTACATAATAAAATTTAGCAAAAATAAATTTAAATAAAAAAAAGAACTTCCAAATAAATTTGTTTTCAAAAAACTGATAGACAAAACTTAAAGATATTAAGAGCTAAGCAAATACAAAAAAAAATAACAATATTTTTCTTTTTAAACTTTAAAAAACAAATTTAATTATATTTCTCAAAAGGAGAATTCAATTCTTTTTTTTTTTTTAGAAATTTGATGAATGATTTTGTTGTAGTGAAAAAATTGTATTTAATCAAAATTATAATTAAATTAAAAAAAATAAATATGAAATATTTACTAATTTAAGTGTATTCTTTTGTTTTTAAAAATTTAATTAATTTGAAAATTTGATGAAAATGATTTTTTGTAGTGAAATACATTTTTATTTAATCAAAATTATAGTTAAGTTAATTTAAAATTAAAATCATATAATCATAATAAAAATGTTCTTTTGTTTTTAACATTAATTAGATATTCGATAGAAAATATAAAACAATTATAAATTAGTTGAAAATATTTGTTTTGTTAAATAAATTTGTATTTAATCAAAATTATAATTAAATTATTTTTTTAAAATTATGATAATAAAATATTATAATAAATTAGTAATATTTTTTTTCATCAATTTTATTTCTTTTCAATTTTATCAAATTTTGTTTTTTTTTTGTTGTGCATTTATCGTATTGTATTTTAAACATAATAAAATTTAATTTTAAAAATAAATAATATAAATCATATTAAACTAATATTTAAAACCGACAAAAGACAAAAATAAATTATCTTCTCATTTAATTTTGACAATTTTTTTGTCAAAATATTAAAGTTTTATAAGAAAAAAAACTTGTTTTAAATAATATTTAAAATAAACGAATAGAAAAAACTTAGAAATATTAAGAGTTAAGTTTAAATAGGAAATACGACAAAAATTTACAATATTTTTTTATCAAACTTTAAAAAACAAATTTAAAAATATTTTTCAAAAAGAGAATTAAATTATTTTTTTTAGAAATTTTATGAAATTTGTGTTCAATAAAAATTATATTTAAATTAATTTTAAAAAAATAATGCTAATAAAATATTCATTAATTCAACTGTATTCTTTTGTTTTTAACATTTGATAGAAAATTAATTAAATTTAAATAAATTTTTAATATTATAATATTATAATTCATTTATGTGAATTTTTTGAAGAAATAACATGAATTTATCATGAATTTAAAATGCCAAATCTTGTTCCCGAACTAAAATAACANAATAAAATATTCATTAATTCAACTGTATTCTTTTGTTTTTAACATTTGATAGAAAATTAATTAAATTTAAATAAATTTTTAATATTATAATATTATAATTCATTTATGTGAATTTTTTGAAGAAATAACATGAATTTATCATGAATTTAATAACATTTTTTTTATTTTATTATAACATNTCAACTGTATTCTTTTGTTTTTAACATTTGATAGAAAATTAATTAAATTTAAATAAATTTTTAATATTATAATATTATAATTCATTTATGTGAATTTTTTGAAGAAATAACATGAATTTATCATGAATTTAAAATGCCAAATCTTGTTCCCGAACTAAAATAACATTTTTTTTATTTTATTACTATTTAGATTAAAAACAAATAATATAAAGCATATTAAACTAATTTATATATTCTTACATACAAAAAATTCAAAAAGAAAACAAAACTTAAAATAAAAATGTTTACATTTAATTTTACTAACTTCTATTTTATATAAAATAAAAAATATTCTACAGAATGAGTTTAATACGAAAAAAAGAATATATAACATATTTTTTAATCAAATAATATTTTTTAAAAATATACGATTTTTTAATTTGTATAAATGAAGATTTTTTTGTTTGAAATTTAAAGTGAACTTATAAAATGTTATTTTATTTTAAAATTTAAATCCTTTAAAGTGAATCAAGACTTAAAAACAAAATAATAATGTTATTTATGATTAAATATTTGTTTTATTCAAATAATAATTAATAAATTTATTTGTAAATAGTAAAATTTTAATTTTCATTTTTTTTTAATCATACAATTTTAGTTTAAAAACAAATAATTCCACTTATTTAAAAATGTAAAACTATATGTTTGTTTAATTTAAAACTTATAAATAAATTTAATTTTTTGTTAAAAATTTGATAAAATCAATGTCGATAACTGTCGGATTTCTAGATCTACAAAATATGATTTTGTTAAAGGTTTTACAATTAATAATGAAATTTGGTCAAACAAAATTATTAAAAATAAAATTGGTTAAACAAAACTAAATTTTCAAGTACACATAATGTTTTTTAAAGTTATAAAATGTTTATTTAAAATTTTATTTATCGCATTTAGTTTTTTTACAAAATTTTAATCAAAAATACTTATTCAGTTTTATTATCGAATATATTCCTTAAATTCAACTTTTTTTTTATTATTCAACATTTGTGTTGCTTTTCTTTCAATCTTGTAAAATTATATTTTAAGAATTATTATATATTATAGTTTTGTTTAATATTTATTATAAAATAAAACGGTACATTTTTTTACTTACAAAGTTCAATCGAAATGTTAATATTAAAAAAATCTTATTCATTTAATTGAACTTTTTTTTTAAAATTATTCTATCTAGAATTATATCTAAAGGATTTTTCAATAGATTTTTGTTTAATTTTGTCGAGTGTGAAAAAAAATATTTATTATAAAAATAAAACTATACATTTTTTACTTACAAAGTTAAATCAAAATGTTAATAAAAAAAACCTTTCCCCACAGATACTCAAATGAGAAACTCCTGAACTTCACACCAAATGGAAAGAGTGTGAAATACTCATTGAACAAATCGAACAAAGCTGATATTAAGCTCCCGGGGAGCACTTTAGTTCTCAATCAAAAGAACAATGAAATGTGCAACAAGATTCATGGAGACAATTAGATTTTTTTGTACATTAGGAGAGCAATATTTTCGAATTTTTATTTAGAATTATATATTTTTTACAAGTTTTTTGTGTTTATTTTTTTATTAATTTCAGGAGTCGTCTGGGAAATATTGGTATTGCTATTAAATAATTCTAGCAACATGCTTTAAAATTATTACTATAAAAAAAAAAAAAAGATTAACAGCTAAAGTAGTTGAGCAAATTATTTTATAAAATTAAAAGTTTAATTAATCTCAAGAAAATTCGGATTTGTCGAATGAAATGAACATATAACTTCAAGAATTTCTACTTCATTTTTCTACCTCTGCAATATTTGTTTACAAATTTCCATTCGTATAATTCATGACAGAGTTAACTGAATTTTTTAACGACTGTGGGAATGAATTTCTATGAATCATTGGAGTTCAAACCAAGCTCGACAAGGATGAGCGGTATGGTCAGAGAAATCTTACCGAAATGTATTTATTCTATCGGAATGAGTCCTTGCCAAACAGACCGCATAAGGACTGGCCAAAGGAGATTTTTGTCGGAAATAAAGCTCAAGGACTTACTTTGTTATAGTGACCCTTTTTTTCCTATCTCGGATTGTTGGTGTCTTTTTCTAAATCTAATATACAGCTAGTTAACAATTTTATTTAGCTAAGCTACGAATTGTACGAATATAATAATGAATGAGAACCTATCTTGTTTTATGTTTCCTTTTTTTTATTGAAGATCAAGAGGAAGTATCTTTTCTTTGATGGGTTTTTGACAGCGATATAAAACTTTTAGATTCAAAAATTAATTTGATATGTTTTAGTCCACTTTTAAAAATAAATATTGCATCTATTAACATATCATTCGTGTATTCATCTGTATTTATATTCAGGNATTGCATCTATTAACATATCATTCGTGTATTCTTCTGTATTCATATTCAGACACCATAACATTTCATCTGTAACAATAATATTGTCAAACATTCCAAAATAGAATTAAAAGCGGGAGGATTTTGAATTAAGTCGTATACATTTTTGATTAGAATTGATCAGAATTAAATTTGTAATTCTCCAGCAAAGAATTCTCTGAAATTGGTTTTTTATTGGCAAGAGAATATTTTCCGAGTGGCTCCAAGTCTATGTTTTCTATTGTTGCATTTGAATCAATGGTTATTCGGTTTTTTCTTAATTCAAAGCTTGACTTAGAATTTGATTCAGGTTGTCATAAACATTGTTTTTTTGTCATTTGTCAACCTATCAGATTGCTCCAAAACGGACTACCGGAGTATATTTCTCCATTATTGTGACTTCGAAGAAATTTGGAGAGTAGTAAGAATTTGGCTGTAAGCTATTTTTTTCGGTATCATTTTACTGGTTTTATTTTTCAATCTCTAAATAGTAAATATATAAAGGGAATCTTTTAAAACTCTTTTCTTCGCTGGTAATCTGTGTNCAAACATTCCAAAATAGAATTAAAAGCGGGAGGATTTTGAATTAAGTCGTATACATTTTTGATTAGAATTGATCAGAATTAAATTTGTAATTCTCCAGCAAAGAATTCTCTGAAATTGGTTTTTTATTGGCAAGAGAATATTTTCCGAGTGGCTCCAAGTGATGTTTTCTATTGTTGCATTTGAGTCAATGGTTATTTCTTCGATTTTTTTCTTAATTCAAAGCTTGACTTAGAATTTGATTCAGGTTGTCATAAACATTGTTTTTTTGTCATTTGTCAACCTATCAGATTGCTCCAAAACGGACTACCGGAGTATATTTCTCCATTATTGTGACTTCGAAGAAATTTGGAGAGTAGTAAGAATTTGGATGTAAGCTATTTTTTTCGGTATCATTTTACTGGTTTTATTTTTCAATCTCTAAATAGTAAATATATAAAGGGAATCTTTTAAAACTCTTTTCTTCGCTGGTAATCTGTGTAGAAGCTCCTTTTTGAATATATCCTTTTTGCTCTGAATTTAGAGCTCTATATCTTTTATGGCTATTTTTAATGTTTCTGTTACGAATGGAGAACACAGTATAGTTGTAATTAATCGGATCCAGTTGGAAATACTTTCTAGGGGATCCATCGTTACATATTTGTAGTATTATAAATTTAATTATTTTAACTTTTAAGAAACTCTTTTTTTCGAAAACTACTGTTAAATCATCAGCAAATCATTTTCATCCAATGCGAATAACACAGATGAACATACTTTTATTCAAGTCCACAAGCTCGCTTTCCACCTTTCGTTAATTAAAGAACTCTGATTTCTCTTCCGGAATAACAAGAACTGTATCATCATCAACCATCATCACTTTTTCTTTAGCTTTCACAATGAAATAGTGACTATAT
Source organism: Megaselia abdita (assembly GCA_001015175.1). Taxonomy (NCBI): domain Eukaryota; kingdom Metazoa; phylum Arthropoda; class Insecta; order Diptera; family Phoridae; genus Megaselia; species Megaselia abdita. The sequence continues at coordinate 5,467 of JXPG01050863.1, read as the reverse complement.
AAAAACGAGCAACTACTTAGAACTGAAGCAGTCTAGTGGTTCATGAGTTTTTCTGACATCCTCAAACACGATGAGTTTCAGCTCTTTCAAGAATTTCGTGTTACATTTTTGGACATTGATAGTATAAAAATTAGAACTAAATTTACGTCAGGAGGCACTATAAGTCCGTGGAAAATCGGGAAGACTACACCGATATTGATAGGAAGAACTACGAATGGGCCGTCGACTTCCATAGGGAAAAACGAGGTCATCGTCCGCTGAAGGTAAAAAGAGAGGTAGGTCTCTAGACGACTCCACCGAGCGCTCTTGCGAGAAAAAGAAGCAAGGTGAAAGGAATGATCGAGGTAGACGGCACGACTATTGCAGATCTGAACCAGATCGTAGAAAAAGGGGTGATCACCATGGTTTTTCGGATAGAACGATCTGATTTGAACGGAATCCAATCACTCCGTAAAAGGCTGACGCAGCAGTCGCAAAGAGAACGGACCAAAGTGTCTCACACCACGTCCGGACGTTTAAGCTCTAGACTCAACGCAAGGAGCGGTATGCAACGGCTTGAAAGTCTTCCCCTTAATGAGGTTCTTAAGGAAGATCAGGGTTGGCAAATTAGCTACGCAATTAATTACATACAAAAATCAACTTTCTTATCTTAGAAAAGAATGATGACATGTGATGGTTTTCTGAAGGGTTTTTTCTCTCTGATTTTAAATATATATTCAGATTTTTTCCAAAATCCTCCATTTCTCCACAATCAATTAATTACATTTTAAAATTACGTATGTAATTAGAAATGTTTGTAATTAATTGATTAATTGCAAACATTTTGCCAACCCTGAGGAAGATTTTAAAGTTGTGTATATCAACCGTGGAGCACCGGACTTGAGGATCAAAAAGGAGCTCATGGAAATTATCGAAATGGAGCTCTTCGATCTAATCGATAAGTCAAGGCTAAGTACAGCGGTTAATTTAAAATATTGTAGGCTGGTAGTGGAAAATTCTTTAATCTTGTTAAACCTTAACAGCATCGATGTAGCTCATATACATTAACACGGGATAGACAAAGTTAAAATTCTAAGACTAGACACGGTTGGTTTTAATCTATTTTACAAGCCCTCGTCTGATGTACAGACCGAGGTCTTGTATATACTAGTTAGGAAATACATTAATGCTTTTTGTTTACCTTCTTTCAGTGATGGTGACACGACGGTGGTGGAGGGTAGCAGAGGAAGGATTACACTAATGTCTGCGTATTTGGCCCACGGAACGACCATACCACCACCTAACCGTGAGCTCCTAACGAATACCAGAGAGGAACTTATTATAGGTCTAGACGCCAATGCTAGGCACTCAGACTGGGCAAGCACCGAATTTAATGAAAGAGGTAAGTCGCTTTTTGAATTTATAAATTCTACAAATTTATAAATTCTACAAACCTTTTGATCTGCAATAGGGCTAACACCCCTACCTTCGTCTTTCCCACATCGGACATCTACCCGCGTTGGGCAGACGCTATAGATATACCAGCCTACTTTGATCAACATCTCAGTAGGCTAAGGAGAGACATTAGGACTCTTTAACAAATCATATATTACTAATGAATGGGATTACTACAAATCTCTTGTAAAGCAGTACAAAAAAGCAAATGAGACTGCAAAGGGGTGTGAACTAGGAACTAGACAGCCTAAAGCTACAGGTTGTGGCGTACGCGGACGATGTGGTTCTGTTGTCATCTGGCTTATTCACGACAACCATCAGTGATAATCTTCAGATGGCTCTTAAGAAGCTGGAGACATGGACAGCAAAATGTGGGTTGCGGGCCAATCCGGATAAGACCGCGAGCTGGTCCTGTTCACTCGAAAGTAATGAGTTCGTCAGACTTTGGCCGGCAAATGGCGTCAAAATGACGTTAAAAGACCGTCTTATGACGTCATTATCACGCTGGTCTGACTAGTCACGATTTGGTTACTTGGGTTGGTATTGTACCAGCTCCTAAGTGTATAGGGTGTGGACTAGCTGCACAAGAGGCCGATACTCTTCCCCTCTGGTGCCTTTGTTCGGCATTGTGCAGATTAAGGTACCAATATCTGGGACAATACTCCTTTTCCTACTTGATAAGAATAGGTTGGTTGGGTTCAACCAAATAGTTTGTCTTTTACCCAATATAATTTATGCTTGACATTATAACATCTCGGTTGAGCATCGAACTCAAATGATTGAATTAAAAACGGCTACTATGGTAGCTAATTAAAAATTGGGGTGACACACCCATACCATTCTCCATATTCGAAAACTTGAAATTGTAGGTTCCTTCGATTCCTCAAAAGAACTTTGAAAAGCTCAACTTCAATAATTTCCATGTTCGATGTATTGACTTGAGATCGGTGAAACCCCGATCCATGCTTCAGACTTTGTTTGAGAATCTCGCTGAAAGGCATATTGTTCACCTTGGACCTATAGCTTATGTTCTTGACAAAAGTCTTGATCTAAATCTAAGGGGATACCTCAAAGTCTCAAAATCCGAATTATAAACTCTTAACAGTTGGTGGTAGTTACGAGATTCAAATTTAAAAATTCCAATATAAATTTAGTACATAAAACGACCGCAAGAGTAAGTCGAGCTCTTTATCTATATCTTGTTTTTGTTTTCATTGTTTTGTTCATTCCATTATTCCGACCGACTTAACTTAAATTCAGTCGACAGAAAACATGATTATGAATATAGATATAGCAAATATATAGAATATAGAAAACAGATTCTTTAAAACGAAAATAAATATTCATTAACTAAAAATAAAAAGTTCATTCATTCTTCCAATAAACAACTACAAAAAAAAAAA
>JXPG01050808.1:9890-32093 GCA_001015175.1 Megaselia abdita | reverse complement strand
TAAATTCAAAAATTATTTTCTTTGAGTGTACTTGAAAGCCCTATTCTTTGGAAATGCATTACCATTCTATAAAATATAAAGTTTGCTGGCATATAATTTCCTAGTCCACAACCTTATTTAACCACATCAATTTCCTAAGTACACATTGCCTGAAAAGTGGATCACTTAAATCCCATGAATCCTATTACTATTACTCTCGAACGTATAAATTAGATAAACGCATCCCAAAGGGTAGGTTATAAACTATATAATTTCAAAATTGCTCCCTGGACGGGTTGTAAAATCACATTTTGTGATGCAATCTGAAATGCCATGAATTATAAGGCTTACTTATTTATAATGGTAATGTTAACATTTTGAATCGGATTGAATATGAAATAATCATAGTAAGAAACTTAAAATTCATGCACTGATTTATGAATTAAATGGCGCGTATGACTTCAATAATTTAAAAATGTCGTTCTTTTGCAGTAAATGAATGCAGCATCATCTTCTTCCATCCATGTGTTATTAAATTGGAAATTGAGCATGAAATGCTCTAGACAGTCATTAGGTAAAGAACCAGAATGGAATAGCAAAATGTTTCATGATGAAATTATGTCATTCGGTATTGAAGTTTCAATAATTTTTGTAGGTTTTTGATTTTTTTACTTAGAATTTGATGATGATTATAAGAAGACGAGAGAATGTTAAGAGTCTTGGAACAACATTTGATTTTAATTCGAAAGGATTGGATTATAAGAGAATAAACTCTGAAGTTTTAATTTGAATTCACGACGAGACAAAAAAGACTTAAGTCAAAAAAGAAGAATAAAAAACTNTTGATGATGATTATAAGAAGACGAGAGAATGTTAAGAGTCTTGGAACAACATTTGATTTTAATTCGAAAGGATTGGATTATAAGAGAATAAACTCTGAAGTTTTAATTTGAATTCACGACGAGACAAAAAAGACTTAAGTCAAAAAAGAAGAATAAAAAACTGTCATCTGTAGTTGTTTATGCTACATCGGTAGGATTCGATTCCTGGTATAGTAAATCTTTAAGAAACTTAATAATATTAAAGTATATTCTTCTAGTTTGTGTTCCCTGTTCTTCTTTAAGTTGATTTTTTTTTCTAATAAATAGATCAGGAAAAAGTCATCACACCTTGTAACAAAAAAATAATTATCACTATTCTTAAAATTTTGCGATTGTTAAGGATACTCAGGATGACTTTTAATAAATTTCTGAGAAAAGATTATAAGGAACACAAAGTCCTACCATGAAAAATTGTTAGCAGCTGTCATATAAAATTGTACTCTCCATTTTAATTATTTTATAAAGAACAATTATATACAAATCTCTGCGAAAAGGAATGATATTGTCATGGAAACTCTCGACTCTAATTCAATTTTCAAAAGATTCAAAGAAGAAAATTGAATTTAGGAAAGAAAGATTCTCTCTTGTGCATATTCTTGCAAAGAAGGAGAACTAAGATAGTCGTTTTATTATGATACAAAGCAACTATTTTGAAATAGAGACAACGCTTTATTCATTTCTTATTGTGAAGGTGAAACCATTTACCCAGGATACGATTAACCTTCGTAAATGCTTTTTAAAAGGATGTATATGATTTCTTCTGTTCTGAGTGGAAGAAAGAACAAGTAATTGAATTATTTTATATAGATATGTTAGAGCTGAGATAACATTCAGTTTATACATAAATAATACGTAGATATCCTGATTTAATTCCATTAGATTCTATTGATTGTAGCTTCAAGTACTCATATATTGAGTTACGAGTTTTTTTTTTGCTGTTGCGTTTATAATGCAATGACTATAAACAATATTCAATAAACCTACACATATTTTTTCTTGTTTTTTAAGGATATACATTTCTTATGATTATTTTTGTATCATTTTTTTTTCATGTTACAATTATTGCAATAAATGTATGATTTTTAGCTTCTTTTTAAGATAGGAGTTTTACCTATAAAAATAGCAGGTACATCTAATAATAATACCTATGTAAGTAGGAATTATTCCTAGAATATCAGGAATAATATTTGTCAAAGTCCTATACATAGATAGATATTCCAGACAATTATAGGATATCTACTTATTAGATAAAACTCCTATGTTTTTGTTGTTGTGAAATAAAACTTGTAACTTAAAATCGTATGAATTTTGTAAAATAAATTGTTATTGGGTTTTTTCCCTGCATTTATATACGAAAAATAGGAGTTTTAATTGAAAAATAGTAGGTAAATCTCCTAATGGGAAGATTACCTATGTAAGTAGGAATTATTCCCTGAATAACATAAATACTAATATTTGAGAAAATATTACTTGCTTAAGACAATTATACTAATTTAGGTATCTCATTTTCTCCTACTCCAGGTAGGTAAAATTCTAAAAAAATTTCGTGTGGTAANTACTCCAGGTAGGTAAAATTCTAAAAAAATTTAGTGTGGTAAAAAAACCTGTTCCTTAAAATCGTATGAATTTTGTAAAATAAATTGTTATTGGGTATTTTTTCCTGCATTTCTATACGAAAAATAGGAGTTTTACCTTCAAAAGTGTAGGCAAATTCACTAATGGGAAGAATACCTATGTAAGTATAGCAGGAATAATACTATTTGTAAAAGTAGATAAAACTATCTATTTTCCTATGAAAAACTCCTACATAAGTAAGTAAACCTCCAGTATCTGTAGGAAAAAATGCTACATGAGTAAGTAAAAATATCAGATCTGTAGGAAAAACTCCAACATAGGAAAGTAAAAATATCAGATCTTTAGGAAAAACTCCTACATGAGTAATTAGAGCCCCCATATCTCAAGGAAAAACTCATGAGTAAGTAAGTAAAACTCCAGTATCAGTAGGAAAACCTCCTAAGTAAAAATATCAGATCTATATAGGAAAAACTCCTACATGGGTAAGTAAGAATATCAGATCAGTATAGGGAAAAAAAACTCCTACATGGGTAAGTAAGAATATCAGATCAGTATAGGGAAACAAATTCCTACATGAGTAAGTAAAAGTGTAGGAAAAAATCCTACATAAGTAAGTAAAACTCCAGTATCTCTAGGAAAAACTAATACATGGGTAAGTAAGAATATCAGATCAGTATAGGAAAAAAAACTCCTACATGAGTAAATAAAACTCCAGTATCTGTAGGAAAAAATCCTACATAAGTAAAACTCCAATATCTCTAGGAAAAACTCCTACATGGGTAAGTAAGGACATCAGATCAGTATAGGAAACAAAACTCCAGTATCTGTAAGAAAACCTCCTAATTAAAAATATCAGATCTATATATGAAAACCTCCTACATAAGTAAGTAAAACTCAAATATCTGTAGGACAAAATTCTACATAAGTAAAACTCCTACATNGCAAATCTAAATTGGAAGCAAAAAAAAAGCAGAAATCTGTCATAATATAGCAAATTTCTGCAAAACTAGCTCTGGGTGGATCTATATATGAAAACCTCCTACATAAGTAAGTAAAACTCAAATATCTGTAGGACAAAATTCTACATAAGTAAAACTCCTACATCTGTAGGGAAATCTCCTACATCAGTAAGAAAAACTGCTTAGGAGTTCCTCCCACATATGTTAATAATTATGTTATCACAAAGCGTATGTATTTTTAATACTTTCGTGGATAAACGTAAGGATTTTTATTTTTTTTAAATTTGAAGTGTAGGAGTTTCTTTCACATATGTTGGTATTTCCCTTATCATGAAACGTAGGTATTTTTCTTACTTTCATGGGTAAAAATAACACTTAAGTATTTCTCCCACATATGTTGGTATTTCTCTTATTACAAAGCGTATGTATTTTTCCTAATTTCGTGGGTAAACTTAACACGTAAGTGTTTTTCCACATTTGTAAGTATGATTTGAAGTGTATTAGATTCTCCCACATATCTTAATATTTCTCTTATTACGAAACGCTGATCTTTTCATACTTTCGTGGGTAAAAATTACACATAAGTATTTTTCCCACATTTGTAAGTAGTTTACCTACATTTTTTTCTAAAACTTTCGAATGAGAGAACAAAATAAAGGATGAAATTCACTCCAATATAAATAAATATAACTTTAAATCCCCACCATAAAACCTAAACACCTTCAAATTTAAATTATTCATTAAGCGTAAAGGACTCTTGTGAAAAACCTATTATTAAGTAATCCAGGTCACATAAAACAACGAGCTTAAGAAGCACTTCAAGTTAATCGTCTTTTCCATCCACTTTAAGAAAATTTCACTATGTAATATAATAGTTTAAGAAAATGCAGCAGTCTGTCGTCAAAGAAATTGTTAGTAATATGGATGCTGAATTTTCTAAAATAGTATTTAGCTAATTATTCATATTCTTCATACAAACACATAATTAAAAATAATAAAACAAATTATAACAAAAAAGAATGATTTTTATTTTAGGAAAAGGAGGACTAGGAGGAAACAGGATAGTATATTATTTAGTAGTATAAGTAGAAATAGTAGTAGTGATTGAAAAAATCCATCATCAGTCAAACAAATTAAAAGCCTTCTACATATTGACAAAAGCTTCCAAAAGCTCCTTTACAAATTATACAAAAAATTTCCTCTCTATAGGTTATGTATGTATATATATAGAACAATATTATTTTCCATAATTCAAAATGAAAAAAGTTCACAACGAACAAAAAATTATGAGTAAATCAAAATTACAACCCACACCACCCAAAAAACGTATACAAAAAAGATATATTGTGCACTAAACAGATATATAAATATTTATATATTTCGATAAATTTTGTTTATTGTTTTATAATAAATGGTATATAAAAATGGTATCTCAAAGAACAACAAAAAACATAAAGTTAATAAATATTCGTTTTTTTTTAGTTTAAAATTCTTGATTTTGTGAAAATAGTAAAAACAAAAAGACTACATTTTCATTAATGTTTTGTTTAATATATATATTTAAAATATTGTTTGTTAATCATAAATATTAAGAAATTAAATAAATCAATAAAACACTTAGAAAAGAACAACATGCATTTCAAAATTCCATCTCTCAAAAGTCAGTCTCTCTTTTTCAGTCAGAACTGCTTCACTTAAACAACTAGAAATTTTTGGTTCATATTTTATGTATTTTTTGCTTGCATCAAAATTTTATCACAGAGAAAATAACGGAAACAGAAGTTCTGAATCTTTTGTTAATGTTATCAAATTGGAATAATTTAAAAGAAATTTGCACTATAAAAAAGAAAAAAAGAAAAGAAAAATTACATTTATGTTTAAAGGCGGGAAAAAGCTTACAAACTATTATTTTGAAGGTCGGTTATATTTGGATTCAAAAGCCGCAGTGTGCAAAAATTTAAATGAAAATTCAAAAAAGACAAGAAATTTTCTAAAACATTTATTTTTTCTAAAAACATTTTTGCTTAGGGTTTTTTTTTCTTTCAAAGTTTGGAGGCGGAATTTCAAGGGTTTCATTTTTCGTATTTCGTTTTGTGTATTGGAAATGTTAATGGTTGGTTTTTGTATTGGATAAACAACACAAGGTTCACGTATTTAATACGAACAAGGTTTGTGTATTTCTATATCAAAAGTTTTAAATCTTAACAAAATTCTCTTCAAAATTAAATATTGTTAAGAGTTATCGGTTTGGGTATTGGCTAAATTTAAAACAACTAATACAAGGTTCTTATATTTGGTAATGAAATAAGATTTGGAAATTTCTATTTAATATTTGGAATATATATTTATTTATCAGACAATTTTTTCTAATTTTGGCTAAAATTCCTCACTATTTTTGTTAAAACAAGTTCATTCGTCATTTTTCTTCTACATTACAGAAAGCAGGAGGAAGCAGCTGATCGCGGCTCTTGCACACATACGAAAGCAAAAGAGACTCTCTTCCGCTTTTTTCTGCTTACTTCTCTATAGATTGTGTGTTTTATTTATTTTGATAAAATTGTTCCTTTTCATGGAAACTTCTTAATTAAATCAATTAAAAGCCTTTCTAGAAGAAAAGTTTCATTAAAAGAGCAATTTAGAGAAGTTGATTTTTTCAAAAATCTGTTTTTTATGAAAACTTCTTAATTTAATAAATCTAAAGACTTTCTAGAAGAAAAGTTTTCTTAAAAAGACAATTTAGAGTAGTTGATTTTTTTGGCTCAAAATTTAGTTTTCTTTTTTTTATAAAAACTTCTAAATTTAATAATTTAAAAGTCTTTCTAAATGAAAAGTTTCATTAAAAAGGAAATTAAAGAAGTTGTTTTTTTGGCTCAAAAAATCACTAATGGGTACTCTTAGGCGTTTTTTACAAAAAAATATGTAGAAAACTCCTTTTTTTATAAAAACTTCTTAATTTAATCATTTAAAAGTCTTTCTAAAAGAAAAGCTTCATTAAAAAGGCAATTCAAAAATGTGTTCTTTTTTTATAAAAACTTCTTAATTTAATCATATAAAGGACTTTCTAGAAGAAAAGTTTAATGAAGTTGATTTTTCGGCACAAAATTGTTTTCGCTTTGTTCTTTGTGAGAGAGCCGCGATCAGCTGTTTCCTCCTGCTTTACGTAATGTGGGAAGAGGAAAAATTGAGCACACATTTTTTCTCGTTGGTGAAATTTATTTGTTTTTATATCTAAATTAGCCAGGGTCAAATTAATATCNTGTTTCCTCCTGCTTTACGTAATGTGGGAAGAGGAAAAATTGAGCACACATTTTTTCTCGTTGGTGAAATTTATTTGTTTTTATATCTAAATTAGCCAGGGTCAAATTAAAAGAGTTAGGTGGAGGTTCTTGCTTTTGTAAATTATATTTACAAAAAAAAAACTACCCAAAACTATATTATTTAGGATCATGTATTTTGTGAGTAATTATCTAGAAGACTATAATTAAACCTTCTATTCTTGAAAGAATATTTCAAAAAGAACCTTTAAACCTCATTAAATATAAAATATTTTTAATGTCCAAATGATTAAACTATTATAAAAACTATATATCATTATTTCCAATGCCTTATTAAAAATATGAAGGTCGACAATACAAAATCCAAACACATTTAATCAAGGTCAAAACCAACTTTGATTATGTACTATGAAGGACAGTGAAAAATGGTTCGTATACAGGATATTATAGATTTTTCGAAACACCTAAAGATATAATAATCATAAATAAATTAAGACATGGTTCGTAGATAAAATAAGATAAGACGTTGTCTCAATTTTTATATATATAAAAGCGAACAATCTATAAAACTAATATTGTAGTGATAATTAAAAAAGTTTCTAATTAAAATACATAATATTTTCAATCAAAACTTTCAAAGAAATCCTCGAAGCACAAATTACAAGGAAAACGGATTCATTTATTATAAAAAAAATCGTTATGACAACGCAACGGACAATTACACTCAATCCATTGAAAATTCCCAAGAGGAAGTAGAAGTGAAAACACTCACTCTAACCTAGAATAGAAAATCGTGTAGTGTAAAAGGGAAATGTTTATTCATCTTCATAAGGGAAAACTTTATAAGAGATACGAATAAGTGACACGAAAATAATTAGAGAGAGGGCTTCTTTAGAAAAGGTTTTATCTGCCTTAACCAGTATGTTATGTTGAAACATATGACGAGATACCGAATGAAATACGATGGTATAGGAAATCACAAACCCCAAATTCTGCCTCCAACAAAAAAGTAAAATGGAGAATTTTTGGATTAAAGAGAAAATTTTGTATAAAAATAAAAATATCGAACGAAACGAGAACAAAATCATATAAATAATAGAAAATGTTAAAATTGTAGAGGATTTATCCGCCTGTTTTAACTTCCCTCTTCGACCCAGACAAACTGTATAAATATTTAATCTACAGCGGTTGAATCGGGGAAGGAGAACTAACAATGTTGAAGCAGCAGAACGACGATATTATAGTAGATAGATTATAATTATTCGTCAACGCCACTTGGAATTTTAAATCATAATATTTTATATTTATGGTTTTCTTTTGGAGAAGAAGTTAGGGAAATATACAACATTTTATTACAATCAAGACATTTTCATTTTGTTTTCAGGAGTTTCTTATCAGGAAGGATTTTTTGTTTAATTTGGAAGACTTCAGGTGATTCTCTGTAATTTTTTGTTTAATAGATAAACATTTGTTTTATTTTATTGATTTTAAAACTTTTTGATTGGGAGTAAAACATGCGCTGTGTAACACATTCTGTTATTAAGGCATATCTGATGTAAAACTTACTTGAGAAATATATCCGTCTCTATCTTCAAATGAACAGTCTAATTCCGGCCAATCAAAATTGTGGACACCATTCATTTTGATTGGTGAAGAAAGAGATGTATATATATTCGTTAATTTCAAATAATCCATGTTAAGATTATCTTATATAAAACTTAACTGAGAAATATATCCGTCTCTATCTTCAAATGAAAAGTCTAATTTCGACCAATCAATAATTGGACATCACGATTTTTTATTGGTGAAGAAAGAGATGTATATATTTTTGTTAATTTCATATAATCCATGTTAAGATTATCTTATGCAAAACTTACTTGAAAAATATATCCGTCTCTATCTTCAAATAAAAAGTCTAATTCCGACCAATCAAAATTGTGGACATCACGATTTTTTATTGGTGAAGAAAGAGATGTATATACTTTCGTTAATTCCGGCCAATCAAAATTGTGGACATCACGATTTTTTATTGGTGAAGATAGAGATGTATATATTTTCTTTAATTTCAAATAATCCATGTTAAGATTATCTTATATAAAACTTAACTGAGAAATATATCCGTCTCTATCTTCAAATGAAAAGTCTAATTTCGACCAATCAATAATTGGACATCACGATTTTTTATTGGTGAAGAAAGAGATGTATATATTTTTGTTAATTTCATATAATCCATGTTAAGATTATCTTATGCAAAACTTACTTGAAAAATATATCCGTCTCTATCTTCAAATAAAAAGTCTAATTCCGACCAATCAAAATTGTGGACATCACGATTTTTTATTGGTGAAGAAAGAGATGTATATACTTTCGTTAATTCCGGCCAATCAAAATTGTGGACATCACGATTTTTTATTGGTGAAGATAGAGATGTATATATTTTCTTTAATTTCAAATAATCCATGTTAAGATTATCTTATATAAAACTTAACTGAGAAATATATCCGTCTCTATCTTCAAATGAAAAGTCTAATTTCGACCATTCAAAATTGTGGATATCGCGCATTTTGATTGGTGAAGAAAGAGATGTAAATATTTTCAATTTATAACCGTTTCATCCCCGTTAATTTCAAATATTCCAAATAAACCTGTCAATTTGTTATGATTTGCTGTAAATATTTAATCCGCTGTGGGGCATCTTAATATATTGAATCTGTGTCACCTAGAAAGATACTGCCACAGATGTTATGAAGGAGAACGACGGATAAGGAGCTGTATCTCTTTTTAATCTGGAAAGCATTATGGCTTTCATGTTAATCTTCTCTATTGTTCTTATTTGTGGTAAAGATTGAACATATTCAGATTATCTGTCTATTTTGTTTTTGAAATCCTTATACAACAGGAAAATTGGGTTAGTTAAAAGGACTCTTGGGTATATAAATATTTTGTAATCAGGAAAATAATTAAATTATTTTAAAATACTGAAGCGAAAACTCTTCGAAATGAAAAATTACAAAATTATTATACAACATCCTTGTGGAAATTTCAGAGCTTCCTGAAACTATACGAAAACATTCATCGTGCTGAACATTAATAAAATTTCCCTTTCATCCGCGCGTTATATATTACTATCGTCGACTTAATTTAAAATTCACAGCAACATGGTTGCTTATATACGGGTACCATAGTTAGTTGTAATACATTTATGTAACGTGTCTATGAACGTTATCATTTCTGAGGTGCACAGTGGGGTTGGTTTCATTATTTTTTTAGAGATATTTGATTTCGTGATCAAGGACTATGGTGACTTCTAATGACAAGATGACTCTTTATACTCTGAATCGTTGAGGCGGCTGTCTGACTCAGCAGCCAGTTCATGACTTAATATCAAAGCCTCCTATACAAATATGTATACAGAAGCAGAAGGTTTTGCTTAATGCTTTTGCTTTTGAAAAATGTTAATCCAATGTTTACTGTAGGCAAAAAGCCGTTGCAATTTGTGATTTTTTTGAACTGAGAGATTATCCTTCTCAACAATTCCGCTAGAGAGTGTCTGTCATCCTATTCTTGATTGGCTGGATTGACCGTTTGCAATTCGCCGGTGGAAGGGGAACAGTATCTAAACTGTTGAAAGTGCATCGAAGCCAATGGGGTTCGAACTCTGGCACTGTGGACTTGTCACAAACTTATAGCTCATCTAAGGAGATAGTGAAACATCTTGAGGAGAAGTGTAGAAGGGAAACACCTGAGTACTGTTCCTGCGTTATATGGTACTAACAGACTAACAAGATACAAATATCCGAGCAAATACCTTATACTTTACTATTTTCGAGCAGAAATTTCGAATCGACAGACTGTGCTCAGAAAAATTGCAATCGTTTCCGCCGCGACTCAAAATTAGTGCCGGCTTACGTGCCTATCAATAAGTAGTTTAAGACAGACATGTTAGCCAGGGTTTAATATAAGCGATCTCGGGCACCAGCCAGTTACGAAACGTCAGACATTGCCACTTAAGAGTACGGCTTATATTTAATAAATATTTTCATACAGCCAGCAAAATATAAGCCTGAAGACTTTGGAAATTAGGAAATTTTCTCGAAATCTAAGCTGCTAGCCAGTAAACACACCACTTCTTTAAGAAATCTAAATTTTTACTCTTCTCTTAAAAAAGAAGAAACTTTTTGGTAAAATATAAGACGTCCAGCCGCCAGAGGGACATCAGATATGGTCAGCCGGCTGATATGTCAGGATTCTTAGCCGAATTGAAAAGTAAGTCAATGAAAGTCGACTTTTTTGATAGAACAATATTTTCTCGACGTTGAACTTAATTATTCCGGTTGGAAGTTTNTAAACACACCACTTCTTTAAGAAATCTAAATTTTTACTCTTCTCTTAAAAAAGAAGAAACTTTTTGGTAAAATATAAGACGTCCAGCCGCCAGAGGGACATCAGATATGGTCAGCCGGCTGATATGTCAGGATTCTTAGCCGAATTGAAAAGTAAGTCAATGAAAGTCGGAGTGTTAAGATTACAAGTCGACTTTAATTGTTCTGTTTTAAGCTTTCATTTGCTGAGCCAAATTGCATAAGCTATCCCTAAAAACATACAAAAACCTAAACCCACTATGCACTCATCTATCTAATAACTAATTTATTATAAAAACCAATCTGCGGCAATACTGCCATAAAAAAGTTTATCCCGGCAACATATGCTGGTAATAATTCTAATAAATTAAAGGGAATAACAAAGTAGTGAAAAAAACATCTGTTCATTCCAATAACTCAAAGTCAAGCACGCTCTAGTTTCATATCAAATAAAATATAAAATGACACGACTTGGACTAATCGCTCGAATAAGTTCATAGAAACTAACAACTACCAGAATAAGTATTAGATGGAGAAAAAGTGTCGTTCATTGTCGCAGATGTCGTGAGAAGTTGCATTTGCTTTACATTATGATACATTCTTCCTAATAACATATATTTTTATTATTATTTTCATTTTCTACGAAACGAACGAGAAAAATATACTATAAAATGTACATATTGCATGATTACTTCTTTGAGTAGTTGTGACCTACCTTTTCTGATATGATTTATAAGTGAGTTAGTTAGTCTTACTGGTTCATATTTCTTTCATAAGAATTCAACTAAGGAGAAGGATAATATTGAATTTGTGTTCTTTTCTTTCTCTTCCTGTGTAGAAATTGTTGTTAAAATAGAATTACAATTTCAAGCCTAAATTTATAGTAAAAAAAACTTGCAACATTTGCTAAAAAACACACTACACATATTATATACTATTTATAAGTATTAAGTAATTGATTAAGATATGTATAAAAACAATTAGTGAAATAGAAAATAATGTGAACCATTGGACGCCAACATTGTATAATGAAAATTATGACTACACGACACACATGCTATATACTTTTCACCAGGAATATTTGTTATTTGATTGGGAGTAATGGATTCATTTAGGTAAATAAATATTCTTGTACGTCCGTCTGTAGTAAGTCTTTCATAGGAGGTTTGAAAAGGTTGACGTTGTTCGAATTCATTGTAACATTATGTATTATCATAGACAAATAATATATAGGAAAGCTTTCTTAGTCTGATGTTTTCCACTGAAACGAAACACCCTATAAGAGCAATAAGAAGCTTTCTTACTAACAGGGTGCTTCAGCTGAATTGGATGTAAACCACTCAAAGCAATATGTACTTTCTTATCATTAAAATACGTAGCTCGCATATTTTGAGTGTAGAATATTCATCAAGCTATTTTGTTAAACGAGAATGAATATTTTTAATTGGAGAAAAAATATCAAACTTGAAACAAGAATAGTGTCGGACGGGAGCGACAGAAAAAGAGTTAGAGTGAGTGGAGCGAAGCGAAGCCGGGACAGTCGGACTACGCGTTAGTATGTCAATCATTGAATTCCATAGGAAAATTAACTGAATGTTTCATGTAAATCTGTCGACTGGACCATGGACAGTCTAATGGGTTAACTCTATGGCTTTATCTGTAAATTTTGTTGAATTCAAGCAAATTTTCAAAGAATCCAACACTGATAAAAAAAATATTTATCACAATAATAAAAATGTGTAAATTTTCATTGATCAAATGTGTGCATGAACGGAATATGCACTGCACATATAAAATATGCAACCCACTCAATACAATATGTATTTTCTTGATCACTAAAATGTGTAGCACACTTATTTCATGTGAAGAAAATTTATCAAATGAAATATGTAAAAAAATATTTAATTTGAAATATATCCTACTGCAGTACATTGAAAATATGTATGGTACACATTCCGTTTTTTCAGTGAAGTGTTTTTCAAAAGTCCAGAAGTATTTTTAGTCAAGGGGTATTTAAAAAAAAAAGTTTTAACTGCGTTTTTAAAAGAAGAAGATAACTGAAAATACATTGGACATTAAAATTGAAAGAATCCAAAGGATCTCAAATCTTCAAAGAACCCAAGTAATTTTTTCAAGAATCCAGGAGTATTTTTAGTCAAGGGGTTCTTTTAAAAATGAAAGAGGAAGAAAGCTAAAGTTTGAAGATCGTTTTTTAAAGAAGTAAACAAATCAGATAACTTTAGACATGTCAGCTGAATAAAATTGTGATCGTGAATGTAAAAATTTAAAGAATACATCCAGGAGTATTTTTTGTCAAGAGTTATTTTTTAAATGAAAGAAAAAAAAGCCAACGTTCGAAGGGCCTTTCAAAAGAAGAAAATAACTTCAGCCGTCTAAAATTATGAACGGCAAATGGTTTATATTGTTTCTGCTGACTTGTGTAGTTAATTCTTAATTCAAGGATATCCAGAAATTCAAAGAATCTTCAAGGTGATTTTTAAAATTGAAAGAAGAAGAAAGCCAACATTTGAAGGGCGTTTCTCAAAGAAGAAGATGAATGAGAATGTCAGCCGCCTAAGATCCATTGGAAAACCAACAAGAATCCTTGAAGCCAAGCATTTTTTAAAGAATCCAGATAGTTTTAGGAATCTATGTAAAAATTGTAAGTCCAGACCAATTGTTATTTTATAAAGTTCCATTACTCCCATCAAATAAAGTAGAAGAGGAAAATAAAAGTTTTTAATTTAAATCTAAATAAAAAATGAAATACTTCTGTTGATGCCAGTGTTTCAAGCAAACCATGTCGTGCAGTCATTAAATTGTTTAATATTATAATAAAAAGCGTTAATTATTTTTTGGTTTTTGTTCACTCATATCCCAAGGTAGTTTGACTATAATCATGCAATTTTATGTATGGAACAAAAAAATAAAAATAAAACTTTGTTCTTGTATTAAATTTTAAAAACAAATATCCAAGTGAAAAACACATANAAAAATAAAACTTTGTTCTTGTATTAAATTTTTAAAACAAATATCCAAGTGAAAAACACATAGTTCTATATGTATAATTTCAGCAGTATACGGATTGGTTGGTGAGTAGGTGAATGAATAAATGTTACAAGAGGGAAAGAGAATATATAAGGAAATATTCAATTTAATTCAAATATAAAATGAAAATGTCTCGAATTATTAAATTGCTTCTGCTGCTTGCTTGTAGTATATTTACACAATAAAACAACAAATAATATTATTAATAAATATATAGTTTATGAATACGATTTTGTTGGATTGTTCATGTGTGCACTTTTGGTTAGTTGGTTTTAATACAAAAAAATGAATTTTATGGCGCCATTCAGGGCGATCGTTAATTATTAACTACCAGCTTTTACTATACTCCTTTTTTTCATGACAACAATAAATTATGACCAACGGGTTGGTAGAAGTTAAGGTTTTAAATTTACAGTTCTTGACTCAAAATTCAAACAACTTGGTTTATTTAAGGAGGTTCAAAATGCTGAAGGAATGACGGCTTAAATAATTGAAAAGCAATGTTGCCGGTTTATTTCATTTAAAAGCAATATTGCTGGATCTCAAATAAAATTGAGACGCGGTAAGAGCAGACATGTTAGCCATCTAGTACTTGAGCTAACCCCCTGAAGGCTTAATGGTTTAAATGTTACCAAAAAGCCTCGGTCGGCTAGTGGCTTATATTTTCAATAAGAGCGCAAAATAGTCGACTGGCAGCTTTAATTTCAAGAACATTTACTATTTCAAACGGCTTGTGGCTTATATTCGAAATTTCAAAAAGTATTCAAGTCGGCTTTATGAGAATATGATGGCTTATACTGGACCATGGCTGACATGTCTGTCTAGATATTTTCAAGGCCTTCTTCTTCTGCTGAAGAGTGCAACAAATGCACAGTAATTCTTCATCTCAAAGCGGTGGAGAATATAAGAAAATGTGATTTGTTACTCGAGTATATTGGACTATGGTTGACTTGTCGGTTAAGATCAGACATGTCAGCCGTATTACATTTAGGTCGGCTGACTAAATCAAATGTCAGTCTGGGGGTTGGACGGCTTATATTTTACCAAACATTCTCGGTAGCTTAAATTTTAAGAAAAATAACTATTTCAAACGGCTCGAGGCTTACATTTTGTCGAATCTTACAAAAAAATTAAAGCCGGTTGTATGAATATTCGAAATATATAAGCTGTACTGGAACGTGGCTATGGCTAACGATTTTTAAGTGCCTGGTGGCTGAGAGGGTTTATATTGGACCATGGCTGACATGTCTGATTAACATGTTTTTAAGGTTTACTTCTATTGTTGAAGACAGCCACAAATGCCATACGTTCCACAGTTATCTGACTTTATTATAACTTTTTGCGGCTACTAAGAATCGGCTGACATGTCTATCGAGATATTCTTCTTCTGTAGAAGAAAGCTACAAATGCCATACGATCCGCAGTTATCTGAATCTCTTCTCTCAGAGTGTTGAAGAATATAAGGAAATTTTATTTGATACTCGTGTATATCCGGTGTAAAATAAATATATATCTACTTTATCACTTTTTTTCTAACTTATTGGAGCCCATATCTTCCTGAAGAAATCTACATTTTCATGCAGATATACGCCAGCATCTTTCGGCGATGGCTGAGATGGCTTATATTAGACTATGGCTGACATGTCTGTCGAGATATTTTAAATGCCTTCTTCTTCTGCTGAAGAGTTCAAGAAATGCCTTAAGTTTCACAGTTATCTCCCTCTTTCTCTCAGAGCGAACATTTGATTTGTTACTCGAGTGAACCCGAGCAATATAACTAAGTTATAAGGTCACTAAGAGCCAAAAAAAGTATTTCCATTGAATTTGAAAAGTAAAGAAGCTGATGCATTTCTACGTAGTGCAGACTATACAAATCTTATGTAGAGTAGATATATATAAACCAAAACCGAAATTTGGGTAACCCGACAACATTTAGGAAACACTACAAAACAAGAAAACCATCCAAGTGCACACAAAAAATAAACCAGCAAAAGTAAAGTTGTTAGTTCCAAAATAATTATAGTAAAAATTCTTATAAAGAAAATGAAGACTATATAAAGTGTTACATCAAAGCTCCTCTACAATTTTATTATATTATAAAAATGATGACTAGAAAAATAGCGGTGGCGCCCACAGAAAAAAGAGGAAGGCATTTAATTTTAGTTTCTCTCTATTATATATTATTATATTTAGAAAACCAACAAACATTATCACTTTCATAAAAGCGCTCAGAAAGAAAATTTATAAACAACGAAAAAAATACTATATGTATATTCAAAAACATAAAGAAGGAACAAACTTTGGCCACAAATGCTTTCCTACCATTTCCATTTTTAGTAAGGCTACCGCTACAATGAGTTTGGTTTTATTTAAAATAAAAATAATAACAATAATAAAAAAACAACACCGTTTATAGAAAATATTTTTTGTAAAAAACAAGGTGCAAACATTTGTTTTGATGTTATTTTTCAAAACAAACAACAAAAAATATTTATAATCAAAAATCAACTAAAGTATCTCGTTTTACACTTAAAAAGCATTAAAAATATGGAATTATATAGAGTTAACGGTGCGCCAATTTCAATAATGAAAAGAAAATATATAAACATAAAAACATAATTTAAACAAACATATTTTTAATACAAAATTCACCCTTTAACCTATTAAAAGCATGTAAAAATTATCAAATGGACTAGTAAGTATTTTTATTTTTTCTTTGTTGGGTTTTTTGGCTTTTAAGATTTTTATTTTTATGAATCTTGGAAGTAATTGTTTGGTTTTAGACCTGACTAAGATATACAAAAAATTGGCTGAATATATGATGAATTTGACAGAGATATAAAGCATCCGAGCGAAGCGAGCGCAGGTTACATTCTTATCAAAAATTACAAAAATTAAAAGGCTTATTCCAATCCCGTCGAGCTTTATTCTATCACACGGTGAGGCAAATGTGGCTGAAAGTGTAGCAGCGATATGTTTGTTTTTTATGTGTTTACCAGCTGCTTTTCTACATCGCTCTAGTTTTCCCTCTTCCTCTGCATAGTCAGTGATGAGCTATTAACATCGAAACGACGAGGGTCGCGACAGGTAGTATGTCCGCCCCACACACAGGCTGCTCAGCTGTGAAATTGTTTTCAGCGGCGACCCGTTGGGTAATTTTTTGCACCGGCGCGCGGCGGAAATTTATCGGGGGAGCCGTTTTCAATATATAAGAGAAAATTCAAAAAGATCACAATTTTTTCTTTACATTCCCCTGTCCTGCGTTGGACGTCGTAGTCTTCGTCCTTCTTATTGGATGAAATTGTACAAGTATAATGGTTACAGTCATCGTTACCTACACCAACCCACTACCTAGCGAGCTTTATTCGGGTTGGCTTAATTTTCAACCAATCAAAATGAGGAAGTTTGTCTAAGCCAATAGGAATCGGCGTTTTTTCTCTTGTTATGTGAACTTTAATCTATCATATTATTATTTTTTTTTTTTCAACGACACGATATGTAAAATTGTGAATCGAGCTAAAACGAATTCAAGCAACGAGAGCAACGACATTTTATACCGGCGTTTCGACGCGCGACTCAGAAATCTGTCTTTTTAGAACTAATTGACCCACTAAACGTTTGCTCAATATTTCTGCGAGGTTCAGAGAAAAATATTGATTGGTCGACTCGCTCAAAATTTCTTTCAAGATTTCGCGGCAAAAGTGGATTCTTACCAATTTTTTTTTGACTTTATTCAGTAAAATTCATCAGCACCCTTGTGCCGAGACTCAAATCTAGCGCCGGCTTACGTGCCTAATTGAATTTACCAAATAGGAACGGTTATTGTTGCTCTCTTTCGGTCAGCGTTGTTCCTCTCTTACTCTCATACAGACAAGCCAAGTAAAATTTGTCAGCCATAACCACGACAAAATATAAACCTCAAGCCGTTTGAGCCGACGATTTTATGTTTTTAATGAAAATATAAGCCATCAGCTAACCGAGAATACTTGGTAAAATATAAGCCATCCAGCCGCCGAAGGAACATTAGATGTGGTCAGTAATCAGGCGGCCTAAATGTAAGACGGCTGACATGCCTGCATAAGACTTAAATCTTGATTCCTCTCAAGAAACATTCAAAAGAGAAGAAGAAGCGTTCAGAATCCGATTTTCCGTTGGATTCAAAAGAAGTATATCCTATCGTTGAAGTTTTTGTATTACATGATGAAGCACAGCGTGGTGGTTATACTGATACTATGTTTTTTTGTTCCGAATTTCTAATATGCTACATCGTGTGGCAAAAACACCTTATTTTGATAAAACCCAACAAATTCATAATTTTATATGAAAAGTTAAATCTCATTTGAAAACCGAATTGACAAAATATCTAGAAAACTTTGAACAATTACTTCCAATAAACTAGGAATTCATAAAAAACAAAGATTGAAGCTAACTTTTAAAAAGACAGAAAGTCCAACCAACAAACCCAACAAGAAAAAAAGTTTTTCAAACAAAATGGACATGGAAATAAAAAGAGTTAATAAAATGTAAAAGAAAATTTCTGGGATAGTTTTTTTTCTGGGGAGATTTGTTCGTTATTTTAGTAATTTAATTTGGTATTCTCTTTTATATATTATATATAAATTTTAAATTCTATTATATTTTGGAAAGAAGATTTGTTTCAATCGTAGAAACTTACCCAAGTTGATAGCAAGGATCGATCATATCTTTATACCATTGGTGGTTGCCTCCAACGCCTCCTCCTCCATTATTACCACCACCATGATTGTTGTTTGTTATATTGTTTCTTTGGGAATGATGAGGATGTGGTGAGAATAACATACGACCATTTCGATGATTGCGTGAGATTGAACCACGAGAAAATGGTCGTCGTGATGACCCTGGATGATTTGAATTTAGCATGTTGTTTCTTCTTTTTCTGCTGCTTTTATGGCTGACTGATACTTCGTCTTCGGCGGCTGCTGCTTCTTCTTTTCCTTAGTCTTCTGCACTTTGACTATTTGGTATTTACAGAGAAAATCTGCAATGAAAAATAATATTCGTTACGATGAGATTTCTTTTTACATTCAATGGGTTTTTAGTCATTCAGGTGAACATCATAGCAGGATTATAGCTTGAAGAGCAATTCTCTTATTCTCATTATTTATGTCTTATAAAAAAAAGATTCTTTTCTTTTGGGGTAATACTTTTATATCAAGGTCGAACAGTTTGAAAGGGCTATGTGACATTTGCGAATATAATAAATGTTTTTATTTTGAAGTGTTCTCTGCACTTTACAGTGAATCAGGATTGATAAAAGTCAAGGTTATGGGTATAGTCCCCACGATTACGTTAAGACATCCTCATGATATCATTTTCGTATTAACCAAAGAATATTCAAAAAAATGATGGATAATGATTAACATTTTTAGGAAAACGTCTTAGAATATCATTGTCTCAAATCCTTGTCTCCATTTGGTTCTCACGATATCGCTGAGACTTCCTCTCAATGTAACCGAAACCCGTATAGTTGTATTATGACACTTTTAGGAAGACGTCTTAGGATATCATCGTCTCAGTTTTTGTCTTTATTTGATATTACGAAATCCTTGAGACATCCTCATGATAACATTTTCGTATCAACCAAGGACTTTTCACATTAATACAATGATTAACACAACAATAAAATGATCACTGGTTTGTCTTCTACGATTTCATTATCGATGAAATTTTACATACTCAAAAATCTTGTTCGATAATGAAAAATTCGAAAACAACCATGACTGATTAAATTGTTGTGAGAAAGTTGACTTTTACCATTGAATTTTTGTGAAAGTCATTGTGTGATACACAAATGATATCATGGAGATGCCATCACGATATCGTAGGACCAACTAGAGACAAAACTGGGACGATTATATCTTCAAGAAGTTTTATGGAATTTAATAAGCATTTCGACTCGTGTCTCGGCGAAAAACCGAATGGATAGTTCTACTTCCTTTTTATAATTATTCCGCAACCATAATTCAAGATACCATCACATATTATGAAGTTTTACATTGAAACTCTTCTTTAAATGCTCATTTCACGAGATTTTGACATAAATCTAAGCTCAGATTTGTTAACCATTCCGCTAAATCCATTCTTTGAAGAATTTATAATAAACTTGTTAATTTCTGAAAGTGTTCCTCATGACCTGACGAATTATATTTAAAAGAACCTAAAGTATAGCAAGAATATGTTGATGGGTATAAAAAGAAAATTGCAAAAGAACACATCACATACATAACATTCAATACGATTCAATGTAGTTATTTCAAAAATAATACGATTTGCAGTAATTACAATGTTAGAGAGTTCTATTACATAAGAATTGTGCATCAAATGAAAATAATTTGTATCCAATGAACAATCAATAAGCTTCAATAACAATTATTGTTTTTAGTATAATCCCTATTATATGAGCTTTTGTTAATATGAAAATGTTCTCTGTTAGGCTTTAGCACTCTGACTACTTTTTATTTGATTAGGAATTTGGATTTCCCAGTTAGAACTCTCTCTTCTTTCATTCTGACGATTCTGAGTTCGATTATCGTTAAAATATCAAACAGCTGATCACATCACTCACTCTATTCAGGGGAAGAGGGAAAACTAAAGCGCTGAAGTAGAATTTAGTTTTAGTATATGAATTGTCAGTTGATTGTCATATATACAAAAGAATATATGTTCTCCTACAAGTCAAATTTATTCAAGTTTCAGTTACTTAAAATAATTTGAAATTCATCAAATGTCAAACATCAAAAATGAACTCCTCTCCCGGAAATTAAGAATTACAATACCATCTGCTTTACAGCAAATTTATACATTCGCACGAGCAGCAGTCAATGCCTCTTTCAACCCCAAATACAAATATCTTTTATGAAAACAATACCAAGTAAATCAGATTCCCAGACTAATGTTAACCAAAAAATCTAACTCAAACTCCCGAAAAGTTAATAACCTATAAAAAATTCAATAAAAAGAAACGAAACAAAACATAAAGTTCATATGCAAAGAGCGTGTTGTCCTGCGAGAACTGAGGAAGGGGTTTCTCTTTATTATCCACATTTATTCCCATTTTACATATGTACTACGAATATAAGAGTGCGACCATGGCAACAATGACGGTCTTGCAAATTTATCTGCTTCACCCCAAAAATTCGTAACGCATAAACAAAAACAGCAGTAACTTTTGTGTTGAAAAGGGGAGTAAAAATGGAATACTACCACCATTAAAACGAAAACACTCCAGAGTTTATATCTTTTCCTTAGTTTTTAACAATGAAAGCTTTCGTGAATGCACTTGAAAAGTATACCCATTATATTTTGAAAACAAAAAGGAAGCAGCAAAAACGAGTTAATCGTTTTGTTTTATGGGTAGAAGATGTTTTACGTTTTTGTTTTTTACATTTTGTAAGAAACTATGGTTTTTTGTCTTATATTAAAGCTAAATATATCTTAGTTTTCGGTTGTGGAATATTGGAAATATCTGCTGNCCATTATATTTTGAAAACAAAAAGGAAGCAGCAAAAACGAGTTAATCGTTTTGTTTTATGGGTAGAAGATGTTTTACGTTTTTGTTTTTTACATTTTGTAAGAAACTATGGTTTTTTGTCTTATATTAAAGCTAAATATATCTTAGTTTTCGGTTGTGGAATATTGGAAATATATGCTGCACAAACAAAATTAAGTAGTAAAATTTACTACAGAAGGCTTAGTTGATTTTAGCATGTAGTACATTTTACTATATTTAGTGAAAATCGCTGTTTTATGTAGTAAAAAGTAAATTAGTTGTAACATTTACTATTAGTGATAAGATTTTTCGTTATAGTAAAAATAGCTACATTACATTAATAACATAGCTAATTTACTATAAAGTAGTCAAAACTTTAGCTAAATATTTTTATTAGGGTTCATTTCTATTAATAGTAAAAATTATTACTGAAAAAATGCTTAAATTACTACTTAATGTCTAAATTGTAGTAAGAATATAAGTTAAGAGTTCATTTAGTAAAAATGTCTACTAATAGTAAAAATTGCTAATCCAGAAATAGCTTAAATTATTATTTTTTTAGTAAACATTAACGAAATTTTTGTTTTTTTTTTTTGG
>JXPG01050780.1:0-10249 GCA_001015175.1 Megaselia abdita | reverse complement strand
AAAAAACAAACTTAACGAATTTCAACCAAATTTGTTCTCAGTGCATTTTTGCAATTACCGAACATTAATTTGATATATATATACACATAAAATTCAATAAAAGTTTTAAAAAAAAAATGTTACTTTTCGAAAAACTGTTGTTTACCCTGAACTACATAAAAAAAAAGTTCCAAAGCTATTAACTTCAGTCTCAGAACTTTGCAACGATACCAAAAACCATTTTTACAAAAAATACCCTACAAATTAAACAATTCCTATTGGTTGATTCAAACTCCGTAATTTTGAAGCCAAAAGAGATAGTTTTACTAGGATGCTACATATGAAAACTATTGAATATTAACTAAAAAAATGAATTTCATCTAAAAAAATCTGTTATTTAAATGCTCTCTTGAAAGTTTCAAGAAATTCTATAGAAAGCAGAAATACATAATAAAAAATCTTAATGGTTATTTCAAACTTCTTAATATTGATTGGCTAAAAATCACAACTAAACCGAACAAAACCTTCATGTTTGAGTAGGCTTCATATTTGAGTGTGCAAATGTGGATTACGAACAACAATTAAAATATGTAAATTTATATCATGAAAATGTATGCAGCACAAAAAAAATGTATATTGTACAAATAAAATACGTAACCCATTCTAAACAATAATAAAAAGAATTTAATAGGAAATTATTTTCTGATAAAATTTGCCACTAATGTGAAAGATAATAAACTTCAAGTCTCAAAAAAGAAAAAAAAATTTAAATCAAATATTTCTATTATAAAATTTGATGAAAAAATGTCTAATGTGAATTTCACTACTTACTAAAATGATATCTATTTTAAGTAATTTTCCTATTTAATAAACAAAAAATCATTAACTCTAAATAATAACTTTTCTATTAAAATTTGCTACTTGGAGTTGTAAGAAATGCTTTTTCATTCATTAAATTCTACAACTTGTGTTGGTTTTAGGAAATTTAGTATTCATAGTAAAACTAGTATTTTAGTAAATTTTACTATTTAGTAAGAGAATTTTACTATTTAGTAGTATAATTTACTATATTGAGCTTATTTTATGAGAAATATTTTTAGAGAAATTTGCTACTTTTTACGAAGACGCAGAAAAAGAAGTACATTCTTGTTCCCAGAAACGTGCAAGCTTTTCAGAGAAAACTATATTATATTTTCTTAATTTAATTTTAATTTGTACGTAATTTTCAACAATGTAAACTAAGCATTTTTTTTAAACAAAGTAGGGTTTTTTCGGAGGAACTGTTGATGAATTTTCTTTGGAAATTAATGGAGCTGTTTTCCAATTCTAAAATTGTTTAAGAAAACGAAGAAATTTCACACTTATTTCGAATGAACTGTGATTTTTGTATAGGTATATTAATTAATTCTTCAAATGCAAATTTTTCTAAATTTTTTTTTAAATTTGTAAGTGATTTTACATTGTTTCTTTGATTTTTTTTACAAATTCAATTAGAAATTTATTAGAATTTGTAAATCCAAAATTTTAGAGCAGAATGGATTTAGATTTCTAGCACTTTGATTTTTTTTGTTTAAATATATATACTTTTTGTGTCAAATATTCTTTTTTTTATTTAAAAAAGTTAAGTAGAGCATTCATTTGTTATTATTTCATTCTGGCGTTATTCTTGGTTCTTGCTAGTATTTGTTCAGTTCAAATATAAAATACTCTAGTTGAAATAATCTAAAATCCTCTCATTTAATAATTTCCATATATATTTATGTTTTGCCATTATATAAAATCCAAAGGGTATTCTACGAAAAAAACGAACACCTCTTACTAAAGAAATGCCATACGTTCTAACCACTTACATTGTAGTTGACGCAGTAATTTTATTTTACAAGGTAAAGGGTCTCATTAATTTCTAAAATCTAAAAAGAGAAATTTAATAAAAAATTTTGTACTTTTCCAAGTATATAGTCAAAGAGTCAAAGAAAGCAATTAGTAAAAAACAATTTCCTTGATAAATATTATATTTAAAAATATCCTTGATATAAAAAGCAATCTCCATATTTAAAAAAAAATCCTCAACCATAAACTTTACACCTTCAAACTATTTATGAACTTGGAACTTAACACCCCTGTTTTTATAAAATATTAATAAACATTATAAATTTCTCTGCGATTGAAAAAAACAATAATCAAGTTTCTACCTCTCACATATCAAATACACACCATCACTTCATAGTGAACGTAAACCGTCTAATTATAGTGACAGTTCCACAAAAGCAAACTGTCACCATCTATCTGATATTCTATATAATGGAACGTGGAGTAAAGTTACACTACATTTCAGTTGAATGTCGAGTAAATTACATTTTCTATCAAGTTTCGCTACAGATACTTGTAAGCTTCTTTACTTCTTTCAAAATAAATGTAGCGATTTACTTGGAAGTATTTTTTCATTTGGATTACATTCTTTTTAAACGACACACATTATTCTTTGATGGTTTTTTGGTTATTTTGTTGAATGGTTGATCTTTTTTCTCATTAGTTGGTGATTTTGGGGGACAATTTTGTAAGTTTTCTATAGTTCATTTTTGAATTCTTATATAATTGAAGTATCTATTCAGTGAGATAAAAAAGAATCTAGTCAAAAAAGTTCTAGTCAAATTTAAAGGGAGTAATGAAGATACTTTGTTTGAAATTAATTTATTGCAGGATTCTTATACACGCATCAATAATAAATCACAAGAATTGAAAGAAACCTCTTTTAAATACAAAGTGTTCATCTTTGTTTGATACAACTTACAGAGTAGACTAATTTTCACTAAAAAAATTTCACAAATTTCAAAGACAATAAGTGCTTGTTAAATTTTATATAACCATAATTTGAACTCGAATTTCAGTCTTTCATTACAAGCATATACTTTAGTTGACTTTTTTTAGGTTTTTCTAGGTTGAAAGGTTCTTGAAATGAATTTATTTAGAATTGGTTTGGTTTTAGTGGAGGAGATTACAAGAAATTAGTTGCACTGAACCAAACATTATATTTAAGCTTCAGCATCGCCCATCGTCGCTGTTCGGTTCCTCAACTTTCGACGGTTAAATAGTTGCTCACGTTCCACACATTGGACACCAAAGACATTCTCTCAAACACAGAGAGATCTCTTTCATCTTCAGATGTTATATTCCATCATTTTGAAACACACTACAGTTCAGGGCTACAGTTTTCTGGTTCATGCTTTGGAAATATTCGGATATTTTGAAATGGTTAGTTTGTTGCTGTTTCGCGCTGTAAAAATCGAATTCCTGTCAATCCATCTTTTGCTTTGGTATTTTATTAACGCTTTCGTCCTTTCTGTTAACGTGCCCCACCATTGCAGTCACTATTTTCTTATCTGGTCCGCAATTTTTTTAACGTGGATTTAATACTATAAAACTATTATACCTTATTCACCATTCTCTCTTAAGAATGCTTATATGAATGAATGAACATTTTAATCACCTCTGCAAAAGCAAAGAAAGAAAACACATAATAATAATAATAATAATAATTAAAAAGGAACAAAAATCCTTAGTAAGTTTTCAACATAAATGCAAACAATTTATATAAATATAATAAATTATGAGAAAATAATAAAGTGCTACAATTTACAAAGCTTTCAGTAAATTTTAGCGTTTGGTAAACTTCACGTGAACGTGGTAAAATTAACTATTCTTATATAAATTAATAATTAAAGTTAATAAGTAAAGTTTACTATAAGTAGTTAAACTATTAGACAAGTATACTACTTAAGAAATAGCTTAAGTGTTTACTTAATTTCAAAATGGTAGTAAAAATATTAGTAATGAATTCAGTTAGCAAAAATATCTAATAATAGTAAAAATTACTTATTAAGAAATACTATTTTTATTAAATATTATTAAGCGAAATTTTCGTTTTTACTTACTATATAAAGTATTAGAATTTACACACAAAAAAAATTGTAAAAATTACTACAAAAGTGTAGTAAATTTTACTATATTTAGTAAAAATCTCTGTTTAACGTAGTAAAATTCAATCCGTAAATAGTTTAAAAATTTATAAAATTTACTACTACTATTATTATGTAGTAATATTTTCTATTAATAGTATAAATTACTCAATTGGTGATAGTAAAATTTACTACAAAGTAATACAAATATTATCAAAATATTTTCTCAGTATAAATTTATATTAATTATAGAAGTAATCTGGATTGTAGTAAAAAAAATAGTAATAACTTCATTTAGTAAAACCTCTACTAATAGTAAGAACTGATAATCCAAAAATAGTCTTTTTAGTAAATATTACTGAACGAAATTTTGTGTTTCATTCAGTCATGAGATCAAACCCAGACGATGATAGTTTTTTTTATTTTACTACAAATTGCAGTAAATGTTGCATATATTTGTAGTAAGTTTTACTAATAGTTGGAATACCATCATTATATTTTTTTCTAGCATAAGTTCAAACCCAGAAAATGTCTTTTTTTCTTTTTCACTACAAAAAGTAGTAATATTTACAATTAGGTATTAAAATACCCGCTCCAGTTGAAATCCCAGCATTAGCATTTTGTACATGTGTGTTTCTGAATGTTTCTTCATATTTTATTTTTAGTTTTTGCTTCAAGAGTCGAATAAGGTAGTCCTAGACACAGCTTAAAATCATGTACACTATATGGAAAATGTTGTAGTTTTTTTGATTTGACTTAAGAATATCGTACTGAAAATTTCAGAATTTCAAGTTCCAAAAACCAACCAATTTAGAAGGTTCAAACAATAATAGAATTAAGAAAAAGTAAAAGTCCTCTATAAGTTTGTGTTGAGAATTGTTCAATTTAATATATGTCAAAAAATCAGCTCAAAATATTGTACAGTCCACGAGATATTTATATTTATAAAAGTACTTTTATTATAATATTAGGATCTCAACTACTTATTTAGAAAATATTAAGTATATTTATTTCTTTAGAATAAAAGTTTTTTTTGTTTCCAATTTAATTGAGACTTTTTTTGAATATTTTCGCATTGAAGTACTCAAACCTTATTAATTTAAACTTTAGTTATACTAATATTTCGCAAATTATAAAATATTTTAAAAAAATTATTCCGAAATATAAAATAAAACATTGCTTAATATGCTTTGGAGAAATATAATAATTAATGACAAATTTAAGACAAAATTTAATTCCATTGCTTATTTAATATCTTATTTAGAATACGATATTAATAATTTTATGAAAAATTGATTTTTACCAATTGTAGTAAATATTACTATATTCTGTTGTTTCTAGTCCTTTCATATAAAATATGTTTTTTTATTATTACAATTTCTGTTGTATTCGCATTCAGTGACACATAAGACAAGGCTAGTAAGAGAAGTATGAGTTTGAAGTCTGGTAGAAATATACACTAATTGTAAAAAAGATGCAAGAATAAAACTGTAAGTAAAATCATAGATGATTGTCTATGGTATAAAATTATTAATAACTACGAAATAGTTTTAATACGAAATTATCATTAAGACAGCTTCATTGTTACATCAAAATTCAAATACCTCTCATTTGCATTCTTCATTAATTCCATAGTCTAAGTATCCCTATAATCACCATGTATCACTTGTTCCAGGTAAAATTGATATTGAGTGTTTTATTCCATAACTAACCACACAATCAATCATTTGCTCTTTCTCGATTTCATTAATGGTTTTGACATCAAAAAGTGAAAGGAACTTCAGACTTCTTTAACTCCAGATACTTTAAAATCCAAGTGAAAAATATAAACAATTATAGGATGATATTTTATAGTTATAAAAGAGCATTAAATAATTACCCACATTTCATACAGAAAGAGGAATAATGCAATGTAGTTATTTTGTTTTAATAGAAATTTTATAAACTCACAAAATATTATGGAAAATATTCAACAACAATTTAAATATGCAATATTAAGTGGAAAACATTTTTGAATATATTTTAATTCAAAACTGCAGACAATGTTTTGTTTTAATAAAATATGTTGAGATTCCAATTTCAAAACATGCTAAAATATTTAGTCCTAAATCTTTTCAATAAATGTTAAAAATGTTAAATTTAATTAAGATTTAAGAACACTCTGGAATTGAGAGAATCAGAAACCTGTCAAATAGAACTATTTATTGAATTACAAAGAAAATCTATTGTAGAATTTTAAAAATTTAAATTGAATTATAATTTTCAAGAAATTTAAAATTGTAAAGTTTTGTTTAAATTATATTTTTCAAAATATTAATATTAAATTTATAAAAATATTGTTTTTTTTGCAATTTATGTAGTTGTAGTTAATTCAACAAAGTTGTAGTTTTTACAACATAGTTTACAATAAATGTTCTACGTTAATATATTAATCCTAGTTCTTTACTTATAATATTTACAGCTTCCTATGGCTGATATTATAACGATGTCGAAGGCTAAACCTAGCTTAAAGATTCAATTGTAATAATATTGAAGTATTTAATAAACTTAAACTTCAAAAATACAATTACTTTTTACAATCTTAATTTTGGGAAAATATTAAATTCTAATTTTATAATTGACATTGTCATTTTACAATTATAATTTTACAAATTAATAAAATTAGTGAAAATTACACTTTTCTTATCAACTATTTGAAAAATTTCTGTCAAACTGAGAGACTCTAGTAATAATTTTTAAATTATTAAAATGCTTAGTTTAATTTTTAAATTTTGCTTTCGAATTACAATTATTACAATTTATTTTTATTAGTTTAATCGGTTCACTTGTTCCATAGGTAAAATTGATATTGAATGCGAATGAAAAATCAATGACTGCTAAGGGCTTCAATCCACACAATTAATCAGTTAATCAATTAATCTTACTCGATTTAAATCTACTCGAAAAAAGGGAGATTGAGGCATAATAAATTTCAAAATCCTCAAAACAGACAGTCATAGTAGAGTCAAATTTTTTAATATATTTTTTTTTATTTGAAGTTTTTTTATATATTGTAAAAAGTATTGTAAATGTATCTTGATGCGAATAAAAACTATACTACTATTTCATTAAAATATGACATATTTTTTAAGAAACTCATACTTCTCGATATTTGAAAGACTACATCAAATCCTGAGTTCGTTGAAATGATGAAGCAAGCTAAGCTTAAATTTAAACTCTTAAGAAAGTCCTACATTTTTACATTTCTTATTTTAATACGTTTTTTTACACCTACGTTTTGCTCTCTATATATTCTTACTTTTCCTATCTAAGAATTTGAAAATAAAATTGTACAGATTCACTCAAAAATCTAGCAAATATTTTTTTTTTTAGATTTCTATAAAAACTTGGTTTGTGTTAAGGTTTTGGTATCAATAATTTTTGTATTGAAATATTTTAGTCAGAAATGTAATAATTTCTACAATTTTGCTTCAAACTTTCTTTTTTATTTCTTGAGTGTTCATCAATTTAGTTGTCTTGAAAATCCTGAAAATGTAACCTTTTTTAATCTTTTTCACTTTCACAGTATGTCGTGAAAATCAAAAATTTCACAAGCCTTAACTAGTGAAATATGAAAACTCCACTCCCAAATAATGAAATCACAAACCGGAAAAAAGCCGGAAAAATGTCAAAATTATGTCAAACAAAAAAAAATAATGCACAACTAAAAACTCCAATTACAAGCAATCATTATTTGAAAATTTATGAAATCAACCACAGTTAAAAAAAAAAGCGAAAACCACTCGAAAGCCGCAATTTCCAAACAACGATATTTTATCAAAAACACGCCTAATCCAATAAATTAAAACAGAATATTCCATGAATTTGTCATTAACATGCAATAAAATTTAATTGATATTAACAAGTGTAGAGTGAGCGACAAAAAAAAAAAAAGACTCATATCAGATTTCAATTAAAAATTCACTTTTTATTTAAAAAAATAATTTTTGTTTCGAACAAAAAACTTGCAATATAGCTAGTTAGATGACGAACAATATAACGAAACAACAGAACAACAGAAAGGATTGTTCTCCGTGTCCTCCTCTTGATTTACCGCAAGGGAAATACAATTTTCTATTGTCCTTTTTCCCTCTTCGTTGAATAATTTATATTTCCCGTTCTCATTTTCACAGAACCAACTAACGAATCAAAGGATTATAAAGTTAATTAACCTGTTGAGACGGTTTTGTATATAAAAAAAGAGAACACTTACAGTTTTTCCCGAAAAAGTAGATCCTTAATCCTTTCTCACAGGTAAAAAACACACAAACTATCACTGAAACTTCACTCCTGAAAAAAAAACTTTCCACAAAAAAGATTTCCTTGTATATTTATTTTTTCACTTCATCCTCCTTTTTTTTATTCTTTATTTTTATTTCATAGAAATCTTTATCCTAAGGATAGCAACAAACACACAAACACATTGAACGCAAATTGTATGAAAAACCACTTTCAAAGAGTACACTCCGAAACCGTAACCGTCGGATGTCGAAGCTTAACTGAAACTGAAAAATACTATTTTTTCAGGATACCAAAATCTCTGTTATCCTCCTACAATGAGAGCTTACACAACAACCTTGAATTTTTCCCTCTCATTCCCATATACTAACAAGTATTAGAGATGAAGTCGTCCTTTTCCAGGATAAATGTCTTCCTCTCTCACTCTCTCTCTCCAGCAAGCTTTTCCGCTGAATCGTTTTTAGTACACAGCATCCGAAATCAGCTGATTGTGTGATAAGGTCCTGCGCACTCCAGCCCTACCTCAAGGAATTCTCTGTTATCAACGAGAGAACTTTATTCCCACCAACACCCTTCGATTCGAGCTTTCATCCAAAATGCAACAGTGTCTTTAGGAACTTTCGCTTTTCTAGGAAATGAGGGTTGTTGGACGATATAGATACTATACTGTTATACTTCTTATGTTCTCTTTCTTTGGTCTTCTATCGTTGTCCTCATCGTCTTCGTCCTCGACATAGTAGAGAGGACATAATTTATTGTGTGACACCTACTTAATAAGTGCGGTGTTTTATTGGAGATTTATTAGATTCGAGTGGAATGGGATTTAAATCTAATTGAATTCCTTCTGTTGTCGCTCGATTTACATAATTTAATTTACAATGGTCCTCTGTTTTACAGGAGTTTTCAAATCTGGGGAGTATTTTTCCAGTCATTAGTCATTTTCTATAACAAAAAAAAACTCTCCATTTTCCGGGAAATCAAATTACTATCACAAACGACTAGTTAAGAGTATCATATTTTTCTTTTCCTTGTGAGCTTCCGTGGAAGTAGAGTTTGCATCTGAAATGCCATTAAATTTCCATTTATGAAAAACATTTTCAGAGCATTCAGTGCTTCGGGCTTTATACAATATATTCCATTCTCGTGAAGAAAGGTAATGGTTGTTTTTATTTCCATAGAAGGAAAACATGACTGAACGGTAAATATGGAAAAAAGCAAAATCAGACCAATTAGCTTGTCATAGTTTGTAGAGGTCTTGCTAGGATGTGCATATATTTATATTCTGGTCTTTAAAGATTGATTTGATTTTGAAGAGGAATTTGAGTAGTCTTTTGGATTTCTGGTCTTTAATTGGTCATTTTAAGGCATTTCTTTTAAATATATGATATATTCTTCTATCTATATAATAAAATCAAATCTGTCTGTCTTTCTGTCTGCCTTTCTGTCTGTCCATAGAAACCGACGGGGCTTATCTGATTTGGCTCAAACTTGCTGGATATGTTCCCTTGAATATTGTCCAAAACATAGGCTGATTTTCGTTACATGAAGCCTTACGTTACGTTTTGAGCATAAACGTAAGGCAAGTAAGGTGGTTTTTTTCTATTTTTTCTTTAGCAATATAAGTAATATGGGTATCCTTAGACGAAGAATTTTAAGAGGAGTCAGGAAATTTATGTGGAATCGATTTCTTTGATGGTAATAAGTTCCAAGGTTGAAGAAAATCAGAACAAGAACAAAATTTTGTATTATTAAAAAAATCAATTAAAACAAATCCAGAAACAGCAAACTCAAAAATGTTAATTCCTTCATCAACACAATTCTTTCAAGAGCTAAACAAAAACAAAAAGAATATTTAACAAAAATTCCCTAAAAAATTAAAAACAAAAATGTTAGCCAAATAATAAATGCAATATATTAAAATTATAATAGAACATAACAAAAAATGCTTTTTACATTATAAAAACAAAAAATTATCAAAACTAAGTAAAAGGAAAAATCTTTTAACTTTAGTAAAACAAATAATGCCCTACAATAAA
>JXPG01050651.1:0-14724 GCA_001015175.1 Megaselia abdita | reverse complement strand
TTTTTTTTAATGAGAGTTTATTAAATAAATACAACATTAAAAAATTAAGAACATACAACAATATTTAACTTGAAGCCAAACTATAATACTTTGTTTTAAGTTAATTAAAAAATTGCTTTTAAAATCTCAGAAAGCGTAACAAAAAAAACCATCAAGGGAATAACAGAAAATAAAAATGTATAATAAAATTAATAATCGAGAANAAAAAATTAAGAACATACAACAATATTTAACTTGAAGCCAAACTATAATACTTTGTTTTAAGTTAATTAAAAAATTGCTTTTAAAATCTCAGAAAGCGTAACAAAAAAAACCATCAAGGGAATAACAGAAAATAAAAATGTATAATAAAATTAATAATCGAGAATATATATACAAATATTTTACAACAAGTACAAGTAACAAAAATAAAATAAATTAAATTCTGAGTTCGATCCTCAGTTAACACTCAGAATTATTCTTTCGTGTGAATCACTTATTTAATTTTTATAAAATCAAAATTTCCTTCTGCTTTAGCTTTAAATAGTTGAAACATGCATTATACTATAGTTGCTAAGGTTAAATAAATACTTTTAAAATATTTTGTAATGTTCCTTTTAACGATGAGGATAATTGTCACTCATCCAGATAAATAAGGAACCCGACCTAGAAACTTATCTATCAAAATTAATATAAAAATATAAAACAAATAGAAAATTCACATAGTCAAAATAAAGAAACCAACCATTCTTCTGAGCTTAAAATAGTTTAAGTTCAAGTTAACTAGCCAACCACCTGTCTGTGGTGAACTAGGTCCAATAGCGAAGACTAAACTTTGATGGATGATTATGGTCCAAAAGAATCCAGAAGCGACGATAGTAACATTCAGAGAACCTACACCACCGTCGAGAACGAAGACTACGAGAACTTTGAAAGTCTCGATTTAACAGTGGAAACATTTATAAACTGCGACAACTTTGGTTGTGGAGAAATACGACGAACTCTAAAGAAACTACTAAAATGATAGGATACAGATACAAAAGTGGTCTTTTATGGAGACGTGATAATCCATTAAAAAGAAGATGGCTAAGAAAGATAACTACAAGCAAACCTACACTTCAAAAACCAACGAATATGTTGAAAAGGGATACACTATTCAAATGTCACCAGAAGAAGCTAATAATAAGTATCATATTTAAGTTAGAGACAAATCAGTGGGCGTGTGCGATGACATAAAAAAAAAATTTCACCAAGTCAACATAAAAGAGAAGGACCAAGATTCACAAAGATTCATATTTCGAAACTAGAAAAATTAAGAGCTTCGAACGTTCAAAATGCGAGATATGACTTTTGGCGCAGCTGGTTCTCCTAGTACATCCCAATATGTGAAGAACAAGAAGCAATTTCGAATAACCACTATGTCGATGATTACGCATGTAGTTTCAACACAGATTCAGAAGCAGTTAACATTACAGAGAATGTCGTTGACATTCACAAAAACACTGGATTTATATTGCGCTTTATTCAAAGGCTGCCACGAAAACACTCAACTATACTAACAAAACTAAACATGTATATATTCACGAGCCTAACAGTCAGATGGTTCAGACAGTTAAGAAGATATCCATTCGCAGTCCATGAACAAATTCGTTCCAGGTCGGTGTGGAGACCTTGAGAAGTCTTTTGATTGAAGCAAGTAACATCATCAAGATTAGGATCCGTTAACCCCTAACTGCTTTATAATAGGTCAGCCTAACTCCATATACTACAAATCAAAGACAAAATACATGGAATGGCAAATAACTAATAGTCTGAAAAATCACTTCTGGAAGAGGTTCATTAATGAATTAATTCCTAACCTAAATGAACGTGTTAAATACTTTGACAAAACCCAACAAATAAAACAAGGAGACATAGTACTCATTGCCGATGATAATTTAACACGACATATATGTGAGCAAAAGATATAGCATGATTGCTTCAATGAATGATGTGACTAACAAGGTCAGAAATGGAAGGAACTCAGAAAAAAAAACAAGAGCTTTGACTGAAACCCAAATCACTGAGGAACGAGACCTTTATAGCGACCGACAGAAAGACAAACGCATTGTGTTGAGGCTAAAGAAGGAAGTCATGAATGTGGACAGAAAATACCAAGTTCGAGTTCGTGATGACCGGATAAGAATAAACGATAAATGGCTGCAATGGAACAAAGGACAAAAATTTGGTTTGCGGAAATGAGAGCGGAGCTAGTCATCAATCAACTATATATGGTAATGCACTTGCCACAATAAATTTTAGTTATAAGGCTTTGGAAAGTAGAAAAAATGTTAGTTATCATAATAATTTAAAGTGAAATAGAAAAAGTCTGCGGTGGTTTTAGTAGTAATAAGAATAACATTAATAATCAAAATGATAGTGGGCAAGGTAAACATTTACTTAAAAAACTCCATTGTCTTTTNTTAATAATCAAAATGATAGTGGGCAAGGTAAATATTTACTCAAAAAACTCCATTGTCTTTCATATAATGTGTGCGGGCTGAGAAAACAAGATGCAATTTTTTATCATTACTTAGAGCAGTTTCATATTTTTGCTTTATTCGAAACTCACCTGGAGGAGTTAACGGATGATATAAAACAATGTTTAGGAGATTATGTTTTTAGGGATATAAAGGCAGTGAGAACAGCAATCTGGAGAAGGGCCAGTGGAGGTATACTGATAGGTGTCAAGACTAGCTTAAATTAACACATCGAAATAGATGAGATAGGAAGCATTTTATTCTTCAAATTAAAATCTAACGAGCTAGGATCACTCTATATCGTACCACAGTATATTAACTGCAATAAATAGGCTGAGGACTTTGAAAAATGTTATCAATATTTAGAAACGTGCGATACGAATAAAGTTTTAGTAATTGGTGATTTGAAGGGTAGGGTAGGAACAATGGAAAGTTATTTACGATTTAGAGGAGTAACTAGAAAATCAAAGGTTAGAGTAGTAAATAATGAAGGCAGAAAGATTGTGGATTTATTTTATGCTTTTGGGCTATCAATAGTAAATGGTTGAGCTTATAGCGATATAGAAGGTAACTACACATGTAATAGTGTCAGAAGTAGCTTAGCGCAAGCTTACTAGTCTTAATAGATCATAGGTTGCTTTGCAAAGTTTCTCAGATCATCTACCTTTAGTGGTAGATTTTTCTATATGAAGACCACAATCGAACTTAAAGCTGGATTCGCCAAGCTGGGTCCTAAATTATTATGGAAAAAGAATCAAAAAAGTGCTTACTGCAGTCTATTAGACAGCAAATTAAGTACGCAGATCTCTATAATGTCGCTTCAGCATATGATGGTTTGATCAAAGAAATTGCAAGAGAATTGAATCGCACGAGCACCTCAAGAGACAGAAAATATAAACCATGGCCATGGTTTCATGGTTGTTGCAATAAGGCAAGGAAAATACAATTTGAGTTACTGCAAAGATGGAGAGATGAGGATCACCCTTCAGTTCTCAATGAGTACCAAAGAGATTATGCTAACGAAATTGCAAACGACTTGTGTATAGCTAGAAGCTCCGCTGATTTTGGTAACGCTGCGAAGGATATATGTAGCGCTAAAAGAAAAGTATGTACACCAGCAGTCGATGTATCAAGATTTGAGACACATTTTAAAAATATCTTGAACCCTACAATGAGCCTTATAGAATACAATAGCGCGTGGCCAGGAATTTATATTAACACACTCGATAGAGAAATTTCAATGGAAGAATTAGAAAAAGCGCTAAATAAATGTGCTGATAAGAAAGCACCAGGATCAAATAGAATTCCAAATGAGTTCTATAAATACGGCTCTGCAGCACTAAAAGAAGCTCCGAGAAAAGCTTTCAACAAAATTCTTGAATCTAGGAATCTTTCAAAGAATACATGCAATATTATCCGATATATATAAGAAAGGTAGTAAATCGGAAACTGCCAACTACAGGAAAATTTCTTTCTTGTACGCAGCTTTGAAAATATTTACCAGCATCTTGCAGGGAGACTTATGGAATGGGTAGAGCAAAATAATGTATTGTCTGATTTTCAGGCTGGGTTTTCCTAAACCTTCATTCATTCATTGTATTCAACAGTCGATCAAATCTTGCTTGCTTTAAGACTTCAAGACTGCATTCGATCACGCACAAGGGGATTTATTATTCTACAAATTGGCTCAAAAGGGTGCGTCTTTCAAGTTACTTCGGGTGCTAAGGGCGTTTTATGAAAACACAACAGCTAGCGTGTATAACGGAGAGGAAGTATCTGAGAGTTTTCAAACTTTAAAACAAACTTAAGGCTCACAGCCTTAAAGCTTCACTTTGACTACATACAGAAGAAAATAAGTTTTGTTTTGTTTAGCAAATCTAGGTCAGTGTGTATGGAGCTTAACTTGAATTTCGAAAACTTGAACACATGGAAGACGCAGTTATACAAACTGCTAGATAATTTAAATCAAAAAAATTTAGCTAGGTGTCACGAGAAAGCTGCTGAGTCTACAACAACCTTTTATCATCTTGATTCTAATATAATAAGCGTCGTGATCTATATCAAGTATCGACAACAGAAATCTAACACCGTCTACTGGCTTGCAGTCATGAGTAATATTCCTCCGATTACCTATGTCACGATCATTTTTCATTTAGCTATAAATTGTTTAAATAACTTGTAACTTTTGTTCTTCGTCTTTTTTGTATTAAGTAAAAGGTTGGTTGATCAATCATTGTTATTTAATATTTTGTGCCATGTTTTTATTTTCATTAAGATCAATTGTTTAGAGACTGGGGAAAGAACATGGTGTATGGTGGGAGGTAGTTATCTAAAATGTTTTGTCNTAAGGTAAGGTAATTTTGTTATTACTTGTATTTCCACTTTATGAAATGTTAAAACCAAACCACCGACAGACGACTTAATTGTCATGTCGTATCATTTTATTTGTATTCTAGTAATATAACTATTAAAATATTCATGTAAACATTTATATATTTTTTAGAATTCAATAAAATACTAACTATATATAAAACAAATAGAAAATGTACATAGTCAGGAATAGGAAGCCCTAGAGAGAAGAACCAATTGTAAGGAGACGCTGAACTTAGATTTAATTTAGTCACNTTCATGTAAACATTTATATATTTTTTAGAATTCAATAAAATACTAACTATATATAAAACAAATAGAAAATGTACATAGTCAGGAATAGGAAGCCCTAGAGAGAAGAACCAATTGTATAAGGAGACGCTGAACTTAGATTTAATTTAGTCACTAATTATCTTTACTTATTTCTTTTAATAGTTGATTAAACGTTCGTTACATTCCAATTGAATCGTCTTTTCCCTATTGCGACAGATAATATGTTGATATTAAATCCAATTAAATAATAATAAGCTTATAACACAAAATACCAATAATTTATATCAATTTCTAATAATTAATCTGCATTCAATCAAAATCACATATTAAAATTTAATCACTGACAATAATTAATAATTACGTCAAACCATTTAAGACCGATTAATAAATTATGCTAATTATTATGTTATTTAATATTTAAAGCTTTGTTAGAATATATACAACAAACAATACTTTGTATTATTCATTATTAAGAAGTTTTTTAATGTTAGGGTGGTAAATGCATTTTCAAATAAATTGTAAATTTTTAATATTATTATTAATATTTTTGTTAAATTTGTTTATTTTTTTTGTCTTGTTGTTATATTTTTTGAGGTATAAAATAATTTGATTATATTGTTTATAGTATTTTTTGTTATATGTTGTATGTATATAAGCATATTGGGTATACATATTATAAAAATAATAAAATAACGAAAACTTATATTTTAAATTACAAACCCATTTATATAATATTTTTTTATATTTTTCAAAACCCTACAACAAATATGAACCCCTCTAAAACGCCAATTATAAAAGTCTTNATATGAACCCCTCTAAAACGCCAATTATAAAAAAAAAANTGTTTATAGTATTTTTTGTTATATGTTGTATGTATATAAGCATATTGGGTATACATATTATAAAAATAATAAAATAACGAAAACTTATATTTTAAATTACAAACCCATTTATATAATATTTTTTTATATTTTTCAAAACCCTACAACAAATATGAACCCCTCTAAAACGCCAATTATAAAAGTCTTAGAAATACGTACTCTTGAAAAGTCATTCGTCAAAAGAACACGCTATGATAAAGACATTTCAAAATATATTCCGGAAATATTTCCCAGAAAATTCTTGCAAATTTCAACCAATAATAAAATTAGCTGGAGTTTTCTTAGACATAACTGGGATGAATTATTTGACAGCTGAAAGGAAATCTTTGATGTACAAATGCAGAACGTTTCTCCACATTTGTCTCGCTTGTTCATCGATTGTTATGTGCATTAACGGAGTCGTCGTGGGATATACGTTGGATTTAAAATTCAATGCTTTTATGATGTTTCTTTTGATACTTATGGTGAGTGTGGAATTTTACGTAGTGAACTATGTTTTGGGAGTGTATTTAGAGTTAGGAGTTATTTGTTGAACTACTTAACAGTCAACATTTTTTATATCACATAACTTTTCATTATGGAAAATACACCTTTGTATTTTCTCACGATAAATTTAGAATTTCATATTGCACTATAATAATTTTTATTTAAATGCACAAACAATGCATTCATTTTATGTGTATCAAATTATTTTTCATAGAAGGGACACTTATGTCAAGTTAGTCTTAAGTTAATCGTCAATAAAGAAACCTTTAATTTTTCTGACCCGTTTGATTGAAGGTCTCGGGTGCCAACACTCAAACTTAACTTAATATTATAAACGTAGAAGTTTACATGATCCTTCGAGATAAAAAAAAGGTACTAGTTACAATTATAAGGTTAGTACTTATGCCAGGTGTTGTTGTATGATGGAGTTAAAGCTTTGGAACAATCAATTCGCTTGAAAAAGATGGAATATAAAATCAATCAGTTAATGCATTCCATTAATTCTACCAAGCGTGATTTGGCGACAGAAACGTTGTCAAAGGAAATTTTCGACTTCAAGAACAAAATTTTGTGCGAGCAATGGTCTAAGATTTCTGCAAAATTTTAATGATTTGGTGCAAAGTATGTCGACCAAAATTGTGAGTGGTAATCAGGCTAACAACCAGATCGGGTTAAGAGACAGCAAATTACCAGTCTTGAAGGTGCCAATTTTCAAAAGTGATTACAAGCAACAAAATTTCAAATTAAATTTGCATTTAATTAGCAAAATTGCATTTAATTAGCGCATTTACGTTATCAGCTAAACATTATCCTGTTGCGTTCGAGTTGTTGCGGAAAAGGTATGATAACAAACGTAAATTACTTACAATTCAGCTCGACAACATGGGTAAGCCGATAGGAAAAGTTGCTACTGCATATACCGGATCATTTAGAGTTTCAAGAACTACAGACAAGATTGTAATACCTGAGGTCCACAGATCCGATAAATCTGGGTTAATGGCATTAAATTCGAAGTTAGGCTGGCTCATTCTTGGTGAAGTATGCAAGTGATCACATAATCTAACCGAGTAACTAAGTAACTAAGAGAAAAGATGGAAATACATCTAACATTTGAAGTCACAATTTGCTAAAGAGTTCAAAATTCACCCTGGTAACGTTGGAATAGTACGAGTGGTTCTATGTGTATCAAATTATGTTGTATTAGTTATAAGAAGGGACACTTATGTCAAGTTAGTCTTAAGTTAATCGTCAATAAATTTTCTGACGCGTTTGATTGAAGGTCCCGGGAGCCAATAATATAATAATTATAATATTATAAACGTAGAAGTTTACAATATTGATTATTCTTGTTATTTCTACAGTTTAAGAACAGTTGTGCCATACTCAGGAACAAATTTTATCACAAATGTTCCTGTTCTCAAAATTGTCAAATAATTATTACACCAAAACAGAAAAATCAAGAAAATCCAAAAGCTAAATTCTTTAAAATTAATAATCCAAAAAGTAGAAAATTGCCATCCCTATAATATGTCCCTAGACTATTTTCTTTTATTTTGCAGAGTCATCACAATCAATATTTTCCATCCGCAAAAATGATTGATGATTCAAAAATGACCGGACAGAAAATTGGAAAAAGTATGGTAGACCTGTTCTAATATACGGACTGTAGTTATTTTTAATTTTAAAATTTGTGTTTGTGTATATCACTGATGGAAAGAAATGGTCACAGGAGACTTTGTACAATCTTCAATCTGATCTCCTTGGGAAGAATTAATGAATTGTTCCAAAGACAGCGAAGACTGTAAAAAATAGTCCTGGAGTTCTTCTGGATTTTCTCATGCCAAGTGAAGTTTGAGCACATCAAGACGCCCAAATTGTTGACCTTGTCCACATAACTTATAGATGTCCCATTTACTATGACAGGTGGAAGCGTATTTGTGTCCAAGGATTTCCTTGAGAGATGATACATGAGTCTTACTTGCATTGATGCTGAGTCCGTTAAAAGTTGACCAATCAAAAACATTTCTCGATCTTCATTAATGAGATGCACGGCCGACGGAATTTATACATCATTACACTTACTATAGATCTGTGTGTCATCCGCATAGAAGAGAGTAATGGTATTGTTGAAGCTGTAGACCATATCATCTATATACATACAGAACAACAATGGACCTAGGATAGATTCTTGGGGCACACCACAGCTGTTGACAACTGATGAGGAGAGGCGGCTGTTGTTGCAAGAGATGAAAGATTGTCGGCCACTTAAATAATTTCTCATCAAAAATGTCGCTATTATCGGTCATAAAAAGTGTTTTTTCAGTGTCTAAAACGTATCGCAAGAATTTCTTATTCCTCTTCCAACGTTGTCTATATTTCCCATGACATTAATTACCTTGAATAATAATATTATTATTATAAAAACGTGCACCATTTCTCGTTAATTTACAAAAAACGTAACGTAAGATTCCGTAA
Source organism: Megaselia abdita (assembly GCA_001015175.1). Classification (NCBI taxonomy): domain Eukaryota; kingdom Metazoa; phylum Arthropoda; class Insecta; order Diptera; family Phoridae; genus Megaselia; species Megaselia abdita. Next base: position 5,741 of record JXPG01050651.1, on the reverse strand, counting down.
CGTTCCGCGCTATGATGTCAATATCGTGAGCGTATCCCAGTTATTGGGCAAAACTAGCGCAAATGCTGTTTGAAGGTCGGATGTCAGCTCTTCGAACTATGATTTCCAGGCAGATATTAAACAGGTCACATGATAATCCATCACTTTGTAGGAAACCCTTAGATGTTGTGAACTGTTTCGAGGCATTCTTAGTGTTGTTGAAGGGATGATGTTTCCGTTTTTCTGATGTTTAGTAACAGAAACGAAACCTTATGATATTTTTCTTCAGCCGCGGGTCGGGTCTTGTAGTTTTCAAGTTCCTGCCAGCCAGTAGCTGCTGCCAAAACCGTCTTTTTTCATAGTATTTGTATATTCTTCTTATCATTTGTATCTATTCAGGTTTGGTCCAAAGTCAAAAGTCTAAATAGTCAATTATGTTAATATATTTCTCTATGAATATATTCTAGTGGACATTTAAGTGCGTTTCGTACCTGTTAAAGCACAAAGATCTTCAGAGGTTGCTGAACATTCTTAAAGATTCCTTTGATGAAATGGAAAGGTCTCCTGGATTTTTGAGAGAGTTTGGTGTTAAAAGTCGTCAAAGATTCAAGTAAAGATAAACTATTAAGTAAATACTGATTAAAAATGTTAAATATATTTTTTAGTAAGCTCGTAATCTTCTTCATAATCGCATATTTCTCACCATCTGCGTTCTTTTTGGCAAAAGCGTTTTGGAAGAATGATGGTAAATCTGTCCCGGTGTATATGCCATTGATCGGAACCAAGTGAGTTTGGGATCCTTAAATAAAACAAATATTACAAAAACAAAATATTTCCAGCACTTTAAACCCATTAGAGAGACGAATCAACTTTGTTTACAGCACTTCAGCTTTATTCAGTGGATGCTTCTTTTATATTGGATATGATATTCTCTTTTTCGAAGTATGCAACTTTAGCATACTAAGACTGGACATTCTAATAGAGTATTCAAAAAATATTGGAAACTCAAGAAATCAAACGAAGCTTTTAAACAAAATAGCAAAGATTCACAACGAAGTTTTAGAACACCTGGAACTCAGCAATTCTTTCTACAAATTTAACAATTTGATTTCATACGTTCTTCATACAGGAAACCTTTGCGTGATTCTCGTCGCCATTCAGATTGTAAGTTATAATTAGGTTTTCTAAAATGACTTCATTGTTATTTAAACTTTTTCAGAACACAGAAACTGATATGATTTCAGTTATCCATTTCTCGATTACAAATTTGTTCATATTTTCTTACTTTGGTGAGTCCGTCGCTTCAAAACATCAGGAATTTTCAAAATCTCTTTATGACACGGCTTGGTACACAATTGAAAATCCTCTGGATAGGAAAACATTCCGATTTATTTTGGAAAACTCCCAGAAAACCGTTGGAATCAAATTGTTTGGCAGTTATTTACTTTCATTACAAGCTTTCACTAATGTTTGCAAAACAGCTTATTCATTCGCAACGTTTCTCAACAATTCTATGAAAGCTGATTAATTAATGTTTTTTTTCTCTAAAAAATGTATAAATAATTTTTTTTATAAAAAGTCAAATTTAATATTTTTGAAAAATTGCGTGTCAATATTTTGGGTGAAAAAAATATTCAGAAATTTAGAAAGAAAACTAAAATAATTCATGAAGTACATATTTTAAAATTAACAAAAATTCAAAACTTTCAGGATTTGAAACTGGTTAAAATATTGAATATTATTTTCTAATTTAAAAACAAAAATACATTCTGTTTAACTTTAAAAAATTAACGCAATAGTTTAAAATTGTCATTTTGTTGAAAAATAATTATTTAAGGTATATATTAAATATTAAGAAATAAAAAAATAAAATTAAAAATTTTCGAGTATTTTATTTATATATATTATTATATATAAATATATATAAAACTAACTTATAAAATATTGCAAACATTTGTTTTTTTTTTCGAATTTAATGGAATGGGTATATTTAAAATGTTTGAATTTTACAGTTTTGAACTTTATTTGATTTATTTTGTTTATATCAAGAACAAAGTTATAATTTATATAAAAATCGGGTTAAGGGTGCAATTTTCGTAAATGAATTTAAAATATATATATTTTTGAATTATAATTTGAAAACTAAGTTTTAAAAATGTTATTTACATCAAAAATCAATATAATTTGAAATGTTTGAGATTTTATATAATTATATATTCTTGTAGAGGTTTAAAATGTTTGTTTTCGAAAAAGCAATGGTCTTTTAATTTAATAAAAATTCTTAAAATTTAAAGTTATATGTCTTGAAAAAAAATAATCAAAATTAAATAAATTAACTTATTTTTTAAAATTAAAATAATTTAAAAAAAATTCAAAGTAAACGTTATTTCCAACTTTAATTCGTTACTTTTTAACAAATTTTTTTTTTTGGATTTCTGAAGTATCTACAAGAAATTGAATACTTGTTCTCATTAAATATTTAATTACAAAATAACAAAAAAATTAAAAAACATTGGATTTTTATGTTGATCTTAATTATTTATCCCTAACCAAATTTTGAAAAATATTTTAACAATAATAACAAATATCAATTTGAAAAAATTTAAATAAACAAAAAAAATTTAATTGAATTTATATTAATATTTATATAATTTATATTAATATTTTTCCTAATCAAAAAGTTAAAATTATACAAATTTTAATATTTAAAAAATATGAAAATAAATAATTAAAACACAAAATAAAGATAGCTCATTAATTTCAAGATTATTGGAATTAAAAAGATAGATTTTTGTGCTTTTGTTTTACATAAATATCAAATTTAACAAAAACATATTTTTCTTTATATTTTTAAATTGTTTTGTTCAAAATCAAACATGGATAATAAAATTAATATTAATATTTATATAATTTATATTAATCAAATAGTTAAAATGATACAGATATTAAAAATATGAAAATAAATATTTAAAAACAAAATAAAGATAACTCATTAATTTCAAGATTATTGGAATTAAAAATATATATTTTGTTTTACATAAATATCAAATTTAACAAAAACATATTTTTTAATATTTTTAAATTGTTTTGTTCAAAATCAAGCATGAATAAAAATTATTAATTTTCAAAAATAAGCAATTAAATCATTTTCGAAATTAATTTCAAAAATAACAAGCAAATTAATTGAGTTATTATTTATATTTATCATAATCAATAGTTTTAAAATATATAATAAAAAAAATATTATTAATTTTAAAATTTAAGAAAAAAATTAAATCTTTTATGTACAAAACGATTAATTTTCAAAAATAAGCAATTAAATCATTTTCGAAATTTATTTCAAAAATAACCAGCAAATTAATGGAGTTATTATTTATATTTATCATAATCAATAGTTTTAAAATATATAATAAAAAAAATATTAAAATTTAAGAAAAAAATTAAATCTTTTATGTACAAAACGAATAAAACCTTTTTTTTTGTTTTAATGTTTGTTGTTTTCAAAATAAAATATGCTATGCAAAATTTAGGATGTTGAATTTTAAAAAACAAAATGTTTTCTCACTCAAAAAAAAAAAATAAATTCTAATGCTCCATGATTCAAAATTTTCATAAATATGGAAAGAAATTATACACTTTTAAAACACAAAAAAGCAATGTTTAATTATTTATCTTTTGAAGTTTAAAGCTCTAAAGAAAATATTTCAAAAAGTAAATATTAAAACTATATTTTATATATTTTAAATAAAATAATATTAAATATATAAATATGTTATTATATTATAAATATATTTAATATAGTTTTTAAAAAATTCAAATTTAATTTTTTTTAAAGATTTTGAAACTTTTTTTTAAAAGACTCACATTTTGTTTTTCTCATTTTTTAAATATTTCTTTTAAAATGTTGTACTTGATAATTCTATCATTTTATTAATTTTTGTTTCTCAAAAATATTATTTTTTTGTAAGAAATGTTAATTTTATGTTTTTTACATTTCGGTATATATTTAATTTTAATATACTATTTTAAGAATATGAATAAAACTGAAACATTCGAGTTTTTTTCCACATTTGTTCTGATCTGACTCTGCTATGTTTAGCTTTGTCTTTGTGAAGTAAAGAGAAGGGGGTGAGTTCTTTGTTTGTTTTCTTTTTATTGGTCATCATTGATTATTTTCGTTTTTTGTTTGTGCTTGATAATTGATAAGATACAATCTATATTATATGACCAGTAACCCAGCAAACTGTAATATTGCAAAAAAGGGATAATCATCCCTTTTAACCAAAAAAAAAAACTCTTAGAACAAAACTTTATTTAAAAAAAAAAAGAGAAACAAAGAAAATTAAACATAATTCCTCAAAGCACTGACAACGCCCAGTCCATAGAAGAGTTCCTCTTCTAATTTCTTCCAGCACTTGGTCTGAACTTGTTCAATATTAGCCAAGCTTTCTACCAATTCCTTCTTCTCCACTAAGCTTCNAAAAAAAAAAGAGAAACAAAGAAAATTAAACATAATTCCTCAAAGCACTGACAACGCCCAGTCCATAGAAGAGTTCCTCTTCTAATTTCTTCCAGCACTTGGTCTGAACTTGTTCAATATTAGCCAAGCTTTCTACCAATTCCTTCTTCTCCACTAAGCTCCTTCCGTGAGCTTTCAAAAAGCACGATAAATAAGCTTGAGCAAGTTCGAAACAGGAACAGCTTTCAAACATAAAGTTGATCATCTGAAGGAATCCTAAAAGAGCCTTGTAACTTCCACCTCCTATCGGGTGGAGGGACTTAATTTCAAAGTCAATCATAGAAGGCCCCATTGACTTAATATAGGCCACAGGTTTTTCGTACTCTTGAGCTTGCAAAGCTTCTTCGAGGTATTTCCCGAAAGTCGTGAGGTTATTAAAGTTCTGGGGCATAATCATTTTCGTCGCGTTTTCTTCGAGCTCTTTCTCCTTCAAAGCATCGGTCATGTCAAACTTAAAGTCTAGACCTGCGACTGTGGGTAGGAAGAACGGAGCTTGCTTTGGAACTTTGGGTGGGGCGATAGGCCTGTTCCTCTTTTTGATTGTGTCAAGGTTCAAAAGATTTTGCCATCTAGCGACCGAGAGTCCAGACATTGTTATCAGGTTGTCTTCCAACTGTGACGGAGAGTTGTAATTCAAATCCACCTCTTCTCCCTCATCCATGTCCAGGTCTTCGAGAGCGGTTTCCAAAGATTTCTCTTCGGCAATACTTGATGGGAGATCAATGTAAGGGGCTTCGGAATAAGGATTGATGGACCTCAAAGAGATGTGACTGAAGAGTTTTTTATTGGCCCACAAGTAGACTCCCAAGTGGTTGACATGGGATGTAGCTAAAAAGTCTCCTGTTGGGGACATGGTCAAGGATACACAAGGACGCTCGACTTTAAAATGATCCACCATGTAGGAAGAAGGAATGTCCCAGATCTTAATTGTTGAGTCCATAGCGGCTGTCACGACCCATCTACTGTCAGGACTGAATGTGGCGTCGTTTATTCTTGCCGTGTGTCCTTCAAACTTTCTGATTATCGCTTTGGTGTCGCAGTCCAGAATTGCTACGGAGAAATCCTCAAGAGCGATGCAAACCATTGCGCTTTCTCTGTGTGAACGGAACATTGAAACTCCTGAGGTTAACGAGAGAGTTTGGATTGGTTCTTTGACTGGAATGAGAGGTTTTAATTTATTAGTTGGATTTTTAAGAAATATTTAACTTTAAGAGTAAATAAACTCTCATTAAAAAAACTACGT
>JXPG01050544.1:0-10879 GCA_001015175.1 Megaselia abdita | reverse complement strand
TCTTAAAGAAGTTGTGTGTTTACTGGGTGTGCTCACTGTTAATGTGAGTCTGTTAATGTGAAGTCTTTTATTCTGACTGTTGAAGCCCCTATTGTTGCACAACAGTTGAGAAGATCCGAGGGATTAGCAGCAAAACAAAATCCTTGCCTGTTGTACAAAAAGAATATGATTTCCTCAGACTGAGGGAAAAATTCTAATGCTGANCACTGTTAATGTGAGTCTGTTAATGTGAAGTCTTTTATTCTGACTGTTGAAGCCCCTATTGTTGCACAACAGTTGAGAAGATCCGAGGGATTAGCAGCAAAACAAAATCCTTGCCTGTTGTACAAAAAGAATATGATTTCCTCAGACTGAGGGAAAAATTCTAATGCTGAAGAAATCAATTTATCGGTTGAAACAATCTTCGCGAGTTTGGAACGTGAAACTACACGATGCATTCAAGAATTTGGGACTAACTTGATTGCATGCTGATTCCTGCTTGTATTTTCGAAAAGTAGGAGATAAGTTATTTTTTCTGACAGCTTATTTATGTTGACGAGGTTATCATTCAAACAAAGGTTTTTCGACAAAGGTTTTTCGACATGAAGGATCTTGGTCTCTCAACTACTTTTTTGGTAATTCGACCTACAAAAGATAAACGAGCTGGAACTATATGTATTCATCAAGAAAAATACATCAAGGACAAGTTCAAAATGCAAGATTTCTACACCATTTGAGTTACAATACAATTCCGAGAAGGAAGACGTTATCGAAGTACCCTATCAAGAATTAATATTGGAAGTCTGTTATTTCTGGCCAGAATCACATAACCAGACATAATTTATTCAGCGAATTACTTGAGCACCTTCAATAATTGTCTGCTGCGAAAAGAATTCTAAAAATTATGAAGGGCACTTTCAATATGAAGACCATGTTCTCGAGAAATTTTCAGAGAGAGTACTCGAAGCTGACAAATTCGAGCTGAAGTATATTTCTCCACAAAATATGACCGCTGACATCTTTAAAAATCCATTGGCTATTGACCGAGCATCGATCCCCATTCAAGATCTATTGGGAATTGCTAGAACAATATTTCCGGATTAGTGTTGAAGTAGAAATACTGTTTATTTAGTATATCATAGAACTCTTGACTATTTTATGAATTGTAATGTTGTTTAAATAAATTATTCTGCGAATAACTCAATAGTCAGAAAGTAAACTTCCTTTCATACTTTGATAACACTCTCTAAAAAATAAGAAGTTAAGTTAGGTGTCAGTTTAGGAAATACTATGAAGATGGAAACTGGAGTACCTACAAGAGTCTGGTTAACTTTTATAGTAATATCCAAAGGAGGCCAACACCAAGAAGTGGTTTGCTACAGAAGTACTTGGTGTAAGACCGCCAAGACAAGTTTGATGGCGAGACGAGGAGTATGATAGAGCCGTCGCTGAAAAGACAAAAGCCTATCAGAAAGCCAACCCAACCAAANTGCGCACTGGAACATGTATGCTAATGTAGTCAAATCCACTGCTACAGAGGAACTTGGCATGAAACAGCCGCCACGACAGATTGGATGGCGAGACGAGGAGTATGATAGAGCCGTCGCTGAAAAGACAAAAGCCTATCAGAAAGCCAACCCAACCAAAAAAATCATCATCATCAAAGAAAGCTTTTGAGATCAACAGAAAAAAAGTTGTTAGAATTACTGAGGACAGAAATCAGTCGAGGAAGTTTTATCAGAATGATAACAAGAAGCGAAAGAGATTCATCCCAGTAACTACTAGCTGCAATGATGAAGATGGAGACTTGATCATTAACAACCAGAATTCCTGCCGAGCTTCTGAAATCAGCTGGAGATCTGGAACGAAGAAAAGATGCCAGAAGATTGGAACACAAGCATAATTTGCCCTATCCACAAGAAAGGCGACCGAAGTGAGTTTAAGAATTACAGAGGAATAAACCTTCTGAACATCGTCTACAAAATTCTTCATCTGCATCCATCATGTCCGCATCATTGGTTCTTACCAATGTGGTTTTATGCTAGGAAAGTCTACCACCGACCAGATATTCACACTTCGACAAATCCTCAAGAAAACTCAGAAATTTCACGTAGAAACACACCTTCTTTTTGTCGATTTCAAGCGAGCATACGACACCACTACGAGAGATGATTCAAAGCGTTGAACCTCTTCGACATACCCTCTAAGCTCATCAACCTATGCCGAATGACGCTGATGAATGCGTCATTCAAAATCGTTTCCAACGATTAGAGGTTTTCGTCAGGACGATGCATTATCATGTAGCTTCTTCAACATCCTGCTTGAGTTAATAATGAATGTTGCAAACATCAACACACGCAATATCATGCTCGCCTGGAAATGCTTTTATTTCTTGAGCAAGATGATGAGATCCAAATATCTTACCCGAAGATCGAAAATAAAACTAGTCCTTCTCTATGGGTCTGAGAGCTGGCATTTAACACTATTCGACAAGCATATTTTATCAGTTTTCGAAAGGAAGATACTTCTAATAATCTTCGGACTTATACGAGAAAGCGGCGACTGACTGGCGAATACTGTATAACCAAGAACTCTTCAACATGCAGACGTTGTTACAAAGATCCGCACAAAACGTCTGAGATGGGCAACTCATGTGTTGAGGATGAGTGACGAGCAAGTATTTGAAAAGAAGCCGGGATGAGATAGAAGAATAGGTGAACTAAGAATAAGATGGGTAGACCTAGCCCAGCGACACTCAGAACCACTATGTATACTTTCATGGAGAAGAACAGCTAGATAGATACTCGAGGTTAATCCATTCAGAGGAATCTACTTAAGTTTCGTCGCTGGATATGTATGTATGTGACCATAGGTACTGCTAGTAATCAACGAAGTTTAGCTGAAGATTGAAGAACCCACAGTTAAGGTGGTAGTCTAAGCGGACGATGTGGCTCTATTATGTGGTTTTCTTTAATGAAGCTAAATATCTGTGTTTATTTGAACGCAAAACTTCTGTGGATTAGGAATGCTAATAAATAATTCCATAGACACATGAGTACGAAGTTTGAGTAACAAAACAATTTTGACTTCCTACAATACCAAGATTCACAACTTTGTCTTCGTAGCTGATAACCTCAGCACAAATAGAGATCGGTGGACTTGTTGATAAGTCAAAACGTCGTCTCGAAATTACTACCACCATTGACTTTCTTGAGTTGCTGCTTAGGTCAATAGAAAACGCACAAGTCAATACATTTTGAAGATACTTGTTGATATTGTCAATTGTAGAAACGATGTCATTTAAATAGGACGTCATCAGCATAAAAGTGTAGTCTAATATAATTGAATACATCTTCCATGTCCTGGGCGTACATTGAAAAAAGGTGTGGTCCACGAATCGAGTATCAGAAAAGATAGTTTGTTTTAGTCGATGGCTTTCCTAATTTAATTGGATTCATGAAGAACTCACTTAAAAGATCATGCACATCTACATAGGACCTCCGAAATTTGATTACACATAAGTCTACAACAGACCTTTATAAATCAGGAAATAAGCTGAATCTCCGGAATTCATCAGGCTTTGAATTACTTCTTTACTTAATTCATAATAACAGTTCTAAATGAAAAAAAAAGTTCTAAGCAAACATTTGAAGACTTTAGTAGACTGATGTTGAAATCTCCACAGACAAGATATGTTGAAATTGACCAAAGTAGCTGTTCATTTCATTAACAAAGTTGACTGTATACACTTAGTTTGAAGTACATCTAAGTAGAAGTTTTGTAGATGAAAAATGAAACTTCCAAAATAATGAATTCGGACTTACCATTGACTGTAGACTTTGATAAAGCTCAGGCGTTGTACTTATTTTTGAGATAGATTCCATATATTAACAGTCTATTGCTTGGTCTTTAATTTCTGAAAGGCTGGACAGAAAGCACAGCGTCTTGATGTGATGAATTCAACCAAGTCACAGAAATAAATATAGCAACTGGAGTGTTCGATGCTAAGTCACAGTACAATTCGTCTATGTGAACCATCAATCTCTGAATATCAACGTTTTCAAAACAAAACCCTTTTGAAGTTGACTTACAATTACATCCAATAATAAGGAAGTTGTGGGAAATGATGTAAAGTTATAGTTATATATTAAAAACGGCGGAGCTGACATCTAACGACCAGTATCTTTTTCTTTATTCGCTGAGGACACTATCGTTACCAACCAACTCTTGACATCAAAATTGACTTCGAACTATCGGAAGTTCCATATCATTCTCAAGAACATTGGATTCAGTCGCAGGAACAGGTTATGATGTCGACTTAGCTTCAGATGACACGGAAATCTTATTCCAAATAATAATAATATTGGCTCCGAGATAGGGGATGGTTGTGGTGCTGGATTCACATTCAGGACTCTAACTTCATCAGGTCGCTTAGAATACCAGACTTCTGTACGGTGAGGTATACGCCATAAAAATGGCTTGTGCGGCACTACTACTACTACTCTATCACATCAACTTCAATTCTGGTAAAAGAATGTAAAGAAACTTAAAATGTCCTGGGTGCGGATTGTGAGCTCAGGACACTGATCTTGATGCTTGGTGTCTCGGTTATACGCTTGTAAAACTTTTGTAGAAACATCTCGCCAATTACTCGTTAGTTGGTATGGCCGACATTGAAATGCTCAGTCTGGATAGTAAACTGATTTAACAAAACAACATCACAGTAGGATAATACTATATCTCTCGTGTGTTGATTTCGAATTCCCTTTTCAGAAAATGCCTACTTAATTTGTTCTGTATATCTACCGGCTGATGTGGAAATGTTGTGAGCTGATTTATGATTCTTATGGGCTCATGAAGGAGCTTTGATAATGTGAGAAGTCTCAATACTTTGTAGCTTTCCTAGTTTTATTTAGCATTTCTTTAAAGTATCTTGTTCCTATTAAAGTAGGAATCTAACGTCTTCATCTCTTATATTTGTAAGAGGTAAGTCACTTACCGTTGATGAATATTGAACCATGAACATTTTGCTGCCTGGACGTTTTATTTCCTAAACTCTGAAAATACACCAGAGCGTATACGCATTATAAATGGAATATGTGATCAATATAATGACCATTAAATTCAAGGCGTTCCAACTTAGACTTTGTAAAATTAAATATAGCCTTAAATTCTTTTATCTTATTTCAAAATTATACATTCTAAACTCTTAATCTAAACATAACAAAAAATTTATTCAAAAAATAAAACCCAATATTATCGAACCAAAAAAATCGTAAAACTCCACATTCGCTCTACCACCATATAAATTGATATGAAAAGGAATTTTGCGAGAAAAAAAAAATGGAGCAAATCAATCCATTTATTTGTTCTCTATGAATAGAAGCAATCACACTTTCCTGGGAATGTGATGGAGAATTGAATTTGCAGCCACAAGAGAGTGAAATTCCTCAAGGAAATCACTCCTTCATTTTTATTTTCTTGTTCTCTGCTTTCGTCAAACGAAGAAACGAAGTTGCAAGAACATAGCAGAGCAGCTTCAGCATCATCACATCACACACATCCTTCTTTTATTTCAATCAGTTGATAGGGTTATTATTTCAGAAAACAAGGAATTCTTTGGTTTTGTATAGAATTCAATTTAAAAATTTTCTTTGAATGTTATTCGTTCATATGATATTTGTGATAATTTTTCAAAAGCCATTATTTCATGACAAATCAAAATTTCACAACCATACTTCCCCCAAAAAAGCTTCAATCAAATCGAACGAAAGATTTATTTTAGGAAAGTAAATAAAACGGAACGATAAATATTCTTCCTAAACTACAAAATACGCTCCATAAAAATCCACTTATTCATCCGAATCACGATTTCTATGCACAAAACATTTGACCCAGATAGAAACTCATAAATTCGCTAACAGCAAACTTTGCTTATTGCTGTGTACTCGGAATCATAGAGTAGAATACCCACCAAAAAAGTTCGTAATCAAGTGGAGAATAAATCAAAATAACCAGAAGTTTTCACATGAAAACACCACACACAAATACTGAAAAATGTCTCGAAACATTCCAGTTCAGCTTCAGAAATTACTCACATTAAACCGCAAAACTATGTATTTATAGGATATTCCATACAAAAGAAGATACGATGAATTATAATTCCGGAACAGAGTGACATGATCCCTAAGACAAGAGGGGATGATGAATTGTGTGCGGTCCGGTCTGACTGTATATCTGATTTTGATTCGAACCAAAATCATAAATAATGAAAAAATATTACAAGGATTTATAGAACGATGCACATTTTTGTATCCTTTTGTCATGGATGCATGTTTTGTGTACAATAACATTAGGTGCTGTCGTTTGTTTGAATTTCACATCTCATGGATACTGTTGAATCATATATCCACCCTACTGTACTACACTACACAACACATATTTGCATAAGCCGGAACGAAAACTATGGAAAATAATCATAAATATTACATTTAATTAATTACAGCGGTTTTCATATTATTTTTGAAAATGTAGTTAACTGTAGTTTTACATGTTCGTTCAGAATTTCTCAGATTCAAAGTCCACATATTCTTGTTGTATTGGGATCTCAATTATGTACGACAGTGAATCAGTGCACTTGGAGCATGAAATTTTGGTTTTGAATTTATGGGTCCTTGTTATTAAACATTTATTTCTATGTTAGCGGGTTTGAGTTGTTCTTGGTATGTGAAGGTAGCTTGTAAAAAGTAGAACAGGACCTTGCTGGGGTTATGTTAGTTTCCTCCAAATTTTAAAAAATAGAACATGGTATTCCAAGGAGGGGACTTGGAGAACTGCTACTGTCACTTTGTAGTACTTAAGCCCTTCGTCCGTGTTGCACCTCAATTTCCTGTCTGTGAAGTAGCTAATGCGTGATCGAGCAATCTATCATATATAACCAAATGTTGTAATTTCAATTTCTGTGGGAAGACTACGATTTCGATTTCACAGTTGGTACTTTCGAACGGTACTTAAGTCTCACAAACTGTTATTGTCAGTCGAAATTGTGATCAATCCTCAATAACACCTCAAATAAATTTCAGTTGTTATAACCAATGCATCTATGTTCTCAATTATGTCAAATTACTTCAAAGGAATCAATGATGAAACGCCATCTACTAACATCCGATAAATCAACTGGCCACATCTACTACAGCTTCCATTAGATCGCTATGACGAAAATCACCATCAGATCAATCAACACAGGTTTCTATGCTAAGAAGCTTGATCCTTGTAAACCAACCAAAAATCTCTGGAAACAACTTCAATCAATTGATGTAGCTGAGAAGTCACAGCATTCAAGTGAGTATGATCCTAATTTGTTTCCTTTTACTGAAGCTCCTTCATCGAGTTATGCTGTTCCTCATCGCACAGCATTTCAGTTCGAGAATGTAACAACTAATGTAATCTTTGCCTTCCATTCCATAAAGAGCAACACAGTTGGATTACATGGTATTTCTCTTAGATTCATCAAATACATTCACTGTTAAAAATCGAGGTGTTAAATTTACACGTTTGAGGTGTACATATAGCATTATACCTCTAAGTGTGTAAGTTTTAAAACTGCAGGTGTAAATAATTTTTGAAATATTTTGCCTGAAACACATCTTCATAATTATTGACGTGTATTCCATTGCAGTTATAAAAATGTCTACACCTTTTGAAGTGTAGACATTACACCTCAAAAAGTGTAATTTTTGCTACACCGATTGAGGTGTAACGATTTACACTTCGATTTTTAACAGTGTTTTTCCTAGTATCGTCCTAACACATATCTTCAACCGGTGTATTAATGAAAGCTGTTAAAAATCAATCTGGTGTGACTCATGGTTATACAGGTCGATTTTTGAAAAATGTACCCCACATTTCCGATGATACTCAGATTTTTCTACGATATTCGCTAGATCAACTTCCTCAATCAGTTCATTTAATAAACAAAGATCTTAAGGATGTTGCTGTCTTGTCATTATTGAATGTATTGAGAATCAATGATAGTACCAATGAATTGTATTATTACTAGGACAACTCACAATGTCCCTTCTATCAGTTCATTGTTAATGGAATGATGGAATATATGTCAATTTTGTTGAAGAAGTCAACAACTTAAGTTGAGACAATCAAATCACCGATTCACTAAGTTAATTTACTTTGGTTTATGTTGTCTTCGAAATAATGCTCATATCCTTCCAAAAGTAACCAAACTCAAACTGGCTTAGCGTTAGCTTTGTCCATATTTTACCGCCGCGGATGTCATCACAGAGGAACTTTCAAACAACAATCATCTGTGTCTTCAGAGGGCTTTCAATGGAATAATAAGTAGCTTTTTCCCTGAAATGACAAATGGACCATCCTATCTTCTCTCTTGTCCAGTAGTTGGTCCTCCTCATTTTGGATACAGCCTTGCCCAGTTCCTCAAACTGCGGGTCCGCATGCATTTTACGAATCATGTCATCATAAGTCACATCTCATGTAGCCTTGATAATGATTGCATCTGAATCTTTTCCTACCTTCCTTCTGGTCTTTTTTCTTCCATTTACTGTTTCTGGGGACTTTTTCAAGGCAGGTTCTTCCCTGGATAAGGTTTCCTTTCCCTCCTTGAAGCCTCTAGCGATGTTAAATCGTTGATGGAGATGTTATTGGTGTAAGAACGTTAGATTTTGCTGATGAATAAATGGTCCTTCTTTCACCTGTGATATTACCACTGGATGTGGAAGTGTTTCCGGTGTCGCTATGATCGATCCTTCATCCAAGTGCTGTGCGGCTTTCTTAGCAATATTGAGCTTCCATTGAATGGGTTTTCAGTAATCATTTCCTCTCTCTCAGTTAGAGTTGTTTTTTTGTTTATGGGTATTAGGGAGGGGATATCGGAGACAACGTAAGTCTTAGGACCGAGTAGATTGAGGCAGAAAGCTATTTTAGAAATATTTCACTCTCTATACTGCAGCATATCTACGAAGCTATGAAGGCAAGTCCTTATTGAAGTTAGGAATAAATTTGTATTTTTTGTAGTTTTCAGGACATGAGAAGCAAATAAAGTTAGAAAGGCTGGTTGTGCCAGTCTAGTCGATTTATAAAACCTAAAGTTTTACACTCAGCGAAGAGTTTCAATATGCAACTCCATAATATGTGATGGTATCTTTAATTATGGTGGCGAAATCTTTATTAAAGAGCCAATACCATGATATGACCACCACTTCTTTTCTTTCAGCCATGTTAAAGAATAAGAAGAAGCTGATGAGTATATATATAGGAAGAAGAAGTATCCATATTATGGATTAATGTCTATATTAAGGTCTGTTATTCTTATTAAGGGGTCACACATATATTATGGGTAATATTCCATATTTTTTTTCCGTGCTTTCATCCATATTAAGACTATCGCGATAGGTGTTTATTATGGGTGTACCACCATAATCTCTTCTCTGAGCGTGGTACGGAAGCATAATCTTTTTCAAAATTCTCGAAGATATCATACATATTTTCAACTAAAAAATACATTTAATAGTATTTAATGCAAGAAATCATTCATAAAATAAAAAATAATTAAATAGTACACCTGAAANTATCGCGATAGGTGGTTATTATGGGTGTACCACCATAATCTCTTCTCTGAGCGTGGTACGGAAGCATAATCTTTTTCAAAATTCTCGAAGATATCATACATATTTTCAACTAAAAAATACATTTAATAGTATTTAATGCAAGAAATCATTCATAAAATAAAAAATAATTAAATAGTACACCTGAAAAATATTCCAAACCTCTCAATCTTAGCCTGCTGTGATCTTTTATATTTTTAAGAACCAGGGGTGTCAAACGTTACGATGAACTTACCTTATAAGAAGTTATAACGATATCGAAAAATAAAAAAATACCAAATAATTTTTAAACTTTAGAATTTTCAACTTTTATAAGATAAGATAAATAATTAAGCATTACATTGTTTTAGTCATTTAGGGCAAAAAAAAACTGTTAAACTCTCGAATTGCATTTTTTCATTTCCAAACTACTACTACTACTACTAACTAACTCACTTAACGAGCCAAATGTGACTAAAGGTGTAGCAGTGATATTAAGGAATGTTTGCTTCCTTTGTGTTTACCAGCTGCTCTATACATCAGTGCTGTAAGTTTTAAATCTTCTTCTGAAAAGAGCCAGAGCTGTCTGCTATTTTAACGAGTGTATTAGAGGTATCTTTTATTTCATCAACATCGAAACGACGAGGGTGGCGTCAGGTAGTGTATCCGACTCACACGAAAGACAATTTCTTACAAACAATTTTGGCGGGTGCGCTGAGTATCAAACTCAGGATCGTCAGACTGGAAGACGAGAGTGCTCGCAACTACACCAACCAACAAACATTGAAATAAATATAACGTTTTTAAATATTTGGATTCAAATATTTTATTTTAAGTTCTCAAATTTTTATTTTTATATATTTTTAATACTTTTAAACATTTTGTTTTTAATAAAAAAATTATATTTTTTAAAAATTTATTTATTGTTTATTTGAAATTTTTTGAATTCCATATTCTTGAAAATTAATAATTTTTTAATCCGTGTTTAATTTTGGAAAAATAAAATATACGAAAGTTAAGTTAGTTTTAAAAATTATATAATTGGGACAAGTATTGAAATAAAATTGTTTGAAATATAATATGGAAGAACTTTCTAGATAATACTTTAAAAATACTTTATTTTACACTGATATTATTTATAGAATTAATACTATGGGAGTGAGAATCTGAGAAAATAAGAAACTAAAGCGTTTGAAAAATTGAAATAACTTAACAAGTTAAATAAATTTCTCATTCCAGAGTCATAGAAAGGTGTTCCTTTTTTAAAAACTTTTATTGAATTT
>JXPG01050503.1:0-16354 GCA_001015175.1 Megaselia abdita | reverse complement strand
CTGATTTAAAATAATATGTTTTGTTTCTCAATGAGTTTTTCTCTCGATATGAGAATATCGTTTCTTAAAAATGTAGTTATTTGGTGTAATTTTGATGACTCTAAGATTTACTTTCACTGTTGTTCGGGAATTAAGGTCAAAACTTCAAAGATATCTTGAGAGAGCAATGTCTTTCAAAATTTAGAGACAAATTCAATAAATTCAAGCTTAACACAAAAAAAATAAATTTAAAACTCATATCTTGAGGATAATACTAATTTTAAAATAATAATTTAATAAAAAAATCAAACATTTAATATATTAAAATAAAAAAAGAACAAAACAAACTTATTTTAAAATAAACTTCCATTAAAAAAATACGTTTTACAAAAAAACTTTTATCGATTTCTGACTAAAAAACAAAAAATAACTCTAACTTCAAGTTCACTTACATAAATAAACATTAACCTTGATATATAGTAGTTTTTATGATGAATTAAATATCTGGAAATCAATAATTTTTATATCTATGCCCGAACTTAAAAATATCCTAGCTTTTTCTATCCCTTATCATTCCTTCTTCAAATGTCACCTCTTGAAGAGTTCTAATAAAGAGTAACTTGTCGGTTATTACATTGCTTTAAGTCCTCAAATACCTCAAAGTATTTCAATAAATTTCTGGTTATAAATAAAATCTCTATTAACTTTGTTTTTTGTTTCTAAATATTGAACAATTTTAATGAAGCATATTAATATTCACAGATACAGTGGCCGAACCCAAAAAGAGATAATCGAGTACGTTCGTGATAACTATGTGAAGCGGCAGAACTTTCAAAGGTAAGTGTTTTACGTTTCTTAATTTTTCTAAAATCATGTTCATCAATATTGCTATTTTATTTGATTGGCCTTTATTGCACTCCTCAGTTATTGTTTAAAATTTCCTTTCTTTCCACAAAAATTGGACTTGTCAAATCTTCCTTGAAATTAGTTAAAACTTAGAACAATATTTGAAGCAAATGTAGAAAAGAAAAGAGGATCTATGTACAAAATAGTTTGTTGTTAAGATTCTAGTTGAAAATTTTTTTTTTGTTTATGTTTTGTCAATGTTTCATACACACTAACCATAATTTTTAACATTTGTGTTTTGATTAACTGTTTCATCTAAATGAAAGTCGTCTCTTTAAGACATTTTATATTAGTGTTTTTCTCATCATTCCTTGTTTTCTCAGAAGTTTTGGTGATTTTAATCAATTTACTACATAAAATACTTTTTTTTGTTTTTGAGAACTTTGAGAATATATCGAAAATTAACATGATTCTCCGAATTTTTCGCTGCATTGTTTGAAAGATAATAAAAAATATATTAATTATTTTTCAAACAACAAAAATAATCCAAAATATATAAATTATTTTTCAAACAAAACTAAAATTAGAATTTCTCTAAAAGAACTTTAAATTCTATGTAAAAAATATATTTATGGTTAAAAAAGTATACGGTCTGTATGTCCGTCTGTATTACGAGACAAATAATTTCGAGTGAGTCTAAGATACTATACCATGCATTACCACCAAAATGGTCTGGTATACCCTTCGAAATCTAGTGCTTTTTGCCTACTATGAAAAAAGTATTTTTTTTTAAATTTTTAACCCAATTTTGGTTAATTTTAGTATTTTTGTTTTGTTTTCTGTACTTTTTTAATGCCTTTTTTGAAATTAGATAATTTTTTTATATAGAAATTTTTAGTCCTTAATTTATTTGTGATAAAGTCTATTACTTTGATATACTAACCTCTTTAAAAACATTTCGTAATGAAAAATAATTTCAAAATTAAAAAAAAAGAAACTTTAAAACCTAATTGGTATGATTTATCGTTTTTGCAAGCTTTGAAACTAGCATTTGTCATTTCATTTCAAGTCTCTAGTTGCAAAACTTTCCGAGTTATAAGCAATAGAAAAAGATAAATCTTCCCCTATTTTTGAGCCATTGTAAATTTTGAAGAGCTCGCTTGGAACTTTTTGAGAAATACACCAATATTTCTTTTGGGTATCTTCAAACACAGGGAAACAGAAGCTCGTAAAATGGCTAATGACAAGACCAAGTCCCGGCCGACAAAAATACTAGATAATTTATGATTTCTTGTTATGTTCATGATTTTGAATATTATACCAAACATACATGGTGTACGATCAAAGAAATCAAATTGCCCCCATGGTCCAATTTAAAAATATAAAACTCTATTTAAATTATTTCATAAATTAAGTTTTATCTGTCTTTCGTAGTGAACTTTTGTACAAGCTTATTTCAGAGCGTTACCGTTATCCGAACTTCATTAAATTACTACTATTGAATAGTCAAGAAAAATTGGTTTAAAAACTTTAAACACGAAACTAAATTGATCCTTGAACTTCAATTTTTTAGAATTTTTCAAATTGAATCATAGTAACACTCTTAATGATCAATCATATTATTGATTCCTACGAAGGAACTACGTCCTCAATTTCTATTGAAAGCTTTTTTATCCAAGCTAAATTTTTGTTTCAAAAGTAATTCTACAATTTCACTTGGTAAATAACTTGATATGTTAGTTTGTTTTAATTATACAAAATTTAAAGAAGATTTGTTTTTATAGAAATTTGTTTTAACATCAAAAAGTATTTTGTATTTACCTTTTTAATGTAAATGGTACACTTTCGATTTTAATTAAAGCAGCAGACGTTTCGTGCGCTTTTTCAATGCGCTATTCATAAAAAAGAATCCCGTATATTTTATTTTGCATAAAACGGCGTGTTGAAACTTCTGAAAAAAAGACTTAAGATGGTTCGAAAATTCGCACAAAGTTAAATCAGCGAGAAAGAAGTCATATTTTTGATTACACGTACATTTTGTAGAATTTCTCACTAGCTTTCAACAGTTTTATCACTCACAAAATTTAATAACATTTATTAAAATACCACGCTTTCAACATGTATTCTACACGAATCCTGCTATCTGTCCTGGAAAATTCTCTTGCACAACATTATTTCCCAAAAATCATTAAAAAACAACATCTTTTTTGAAAAATGTAAATTGAATATGAAATCAAGTTTAAGTAACTTTGAAAAGCCATCTTTTGAGAAACAACCATTGAGAAAAACCAATTACCAAATGAAAATCAACAGAGAAAAGTAATTAACCCTGGAACATCCTCTTATCTTTTCTTTTGCTGCAGGTCACAATCATTCCGCCAGGGTCCACTACATGCGAGTAGCCGAAGTCAATCGCATACGTACGTGAATTCCAGCATTTCAGCAAATCCCCTTCTTCCAACTTACACTGGTTTGTATTTTTATAATTTTTCTTAATTTATTATGTTTAGTAGTAGCTGTTTTTATTTATTAAAATCCTGTTCCATTTTTTGATTTGTTATACCAAACCGAAACCAATCAAAACATTCTAACAAACACAAACTTCTTCTAATTACCAAACATACTTTTGCAGCAGTGGAATTGGACTATCAGAATCGATGCAGCGACTCGATGACCCCTTCTCTGACGAAGAGGGGAGCGGGTACCTTGGAACGCCGCCACGACAATCCTACCGACCACATTCGTTCTCAAGTGAGTTATATAATTTGAAAATAACGAAACCGTTGTTAACCGCGTCATATTTTAGACCACAGCAGCCCAGGTGGAGATTTATCCGACGAAGAATTATGCACAGGAATCGCCAACCTCGGAGGAAGAACCACACCAATTGGGGCACCAAGCCATGAATTCATCGAACCGATCTGTTTCGCCCCAGGGTCCAACATCATGGACTTCCCCCAGTCACATTGTCAGCAACAGCAACAGTTTGCGAGGTCTAGATCGGGGTCATGTACATCCAGGAGGTCACAATGCAGGTGAGTTCTATTACTATTATCTTTTCGGTCTCATTGATTTCACTTAACTCTTTATCCTTTTCTTAACGTTTTATGTTTTTGAATCTATTGAGTTTTTTCTTGATTTGTTTGGTTTCTTTATGTTACCGAATTTGGTTAAGGTAAGATTTAGAGAATTTCTTTGATATGAGCAGAACTTACTGCTGACCTTATGGTAGTCAGAGTTTTAGAATAGTTGTTAAACATATATTTAGAAGAAGTTGTTTCCATGTTGTCCACCAAATTAGGTATGAGTTAGTTTCTTAGTTCAAGAAATGTGGTTAGGAGGTGTATTATCAATTAGTTCTTGACCTCCTTCCTTAGCCACCAGAGTCTTCCTAAAACGATTGTCATTGTTGCGCCACTTCTAGGTATTCATTAAGGCTTCAACATTTTCCGGGAAATTAGGGCTGTGACATTTCACCTTCTACACCTTTAGTCGCTGCAGAAAATATCAGCTAGTTCATCGCATGCATCTTGCTCATTGGTGACACAAGTCCTATCCATCAGTTCTATCTTCATCATCTTCCAAAGCCCGGCTTCTTTGTATGCAGCGCGTTGATCAATTTTGTTAATCTCACTTTTCAGAACTTCAATTATCGTGAGTCCAATTGATCCAATTACGGCTTTTGGTTTTCTGAATCATTCGCTTTCGAATTTGGTGACTAACTTCAAATTTCTGGCCGTCTATTTTGCATCCTATCTATATTTAGCCGGAAATTTTAATGATTAGCTTTAAAAGATCTCCAAACCAACATGTATTATAATGTCATGTGGTAAATATTTCGTTCGTTATTGTGATAAATAGCCGCCATATAGATAGTTCATATAGTCCATGTAATCTTATTACCATTTTTTTAATAATAGAAAAGAATAGCCTTACCATTTTCATTTCGTTGTTAAAAGTTTCTTTTTTATACGTTTTATACAGTTTACGTTTTTAAAAATTTTACGTTCGTATTATTTTGCGTTACGCATGGTTACGTTCTGCATGAGTTTTTCAAGTAGTGCTGAAATTTTGAAAAACAATTGAGATAATGATTAAAAGACTTGTGTCTAACAGGTCAGAGCCAATCGTCCCACTTATACAACAGCAACCCGCGACGAGTATCAGTGGCCTCTCAGGCATATGTCCCTGTACTGTCCCCACAACACCACATTGTCAGCACCACCAACTACCACCACCACCCCATCAACAACAACTATGTCACCATCAGCAGCAACAACAGCATCAATTCCAACCGATATACAATCCAATCAGTGGGAATTTCGGCGGATCTCAACAACTCTTTGGAACAGGAAGTATCGGATGCGGTGGATATGGTGGATATCCAGATACAAGTATCGGGGACAGACGGGGAGGGGGATACAACGGACTTTGTCGAAGAGGAAGTGGATTCGGATATGACGGAAAATACAGCCACTATCCGTCACCATCAACAATTACCCCATTTCCCTCTACCCTCCCACGGAATCAGCACCATCATGCGTCCACCACCACCATTGGATCGGCACCTGGCGGAATATCCTGTCACAATTCTACCTTATAGCAATTCGAACTATTCGATGTCTAAACAATCCTTGCTCATGAAAACAACTAATATGAATAACAATTCGACAGAAACGGAAACCGATAACATAATTTACTCGGACATAAATGATCTCTGTCATTACAAGTATCCTAAAGAAGACAAGACAGAGAACAAAATATCAAATAACGAAAACTTGAATAGCACTTTCAACGAACGGGACCTTTACGCGACTGTAAATCGAAAAACTAAGACTAGGGTCCGCGAGAAACACTTGAGTAATGAGTTTTTAGATGAAAATATTATTATGTATACTATGTCTAAACGAAGTACGTTGCTTCTTAACCAGAGCTTATCGAATGAACAAAACGAATATTACCAACATACACCCACTCCTGCTTATCTTTACGATAGGAATGATCTGAATCATCCTTCAGATGGTTCTTTAGACTACCGTCGTCTTTCACAGTCTGTAGAATCACAATCTTCTTGTCCAATAGTTAGGTCACGGGCTCCTTGCTTTACACATTCTTTACCGCGAAACGCTGAACTTTCCGGGGTTGATTCTATGGACTCTTATGATAGTCATTATCTCACTCACCATTCGCTTGCAAATCTTCATGGATCGACAACAGTGTCCACTTCAATCCCATCTACTTGTCACAGGGCTTATCCAAGATTAAAGCAACCATCCGAAGAAAGAAGTGCTTCGGCTTCTTCTATCGAACAACGAACATTCAAGAATTCTTCGGAGAAACTTGAGTATGAAATGTCTAAGAAAGAAATGTATTCAGCAGGAAGTCCTTATGACAAGACAGATAAAGAATCTTGGTTGAAGAGCACATCTTGTAAAGATCTAGGAGAATACACTTGTAAAGGTGAGTTCATTTCCTTCCGTTCTCGTGATTCTCCAGTAACACGTTACGATGATTCCCGGCATTCCATGTACACGACTATGACAAGAAATCTTTCGATAGATGCTGGTCAAGATTTCTCGCCTCTACCAGAAACCAAAGTATATTCCTCGAGTTACCCGGGGAGTACTTATAATAAGCGGGGAACAGGCCCGAATCCAGATTACTCCGGATCTCAAGATGACATTTCTCATGATAGCTATGAATTACTGGAAAAATATGACTACGAGTATTATCCCAAAGAACTGATTATGAAAACAGAGGCAGACATTCGAACGCGATCATGTTCTTTGGACTCAGGTAATTATATTCCCAGTGATGACGAAGATGATGAGAATTTGTCACATGAACCACAAAAGTACAGATCTGCTATGGATGTTAAATGTAAATCGGCAGTGGATATTATGTGTGAGATCTGGGATGAAGACCCGAGATACCTACCCAGAGAAAAGATGTGTGTAAAATCTGACGGCAGCTTCTACCAAAAATACAAGGAAGCTAAAGAATTATCTCGAGCTTCAAGTCAAGATAGAAGTTCAGATTCAAGCAAGAAATCTAAAGATAGTTTGTATCACACAGATAGTAAAAAGTCAAAGGAATCAAAGGAAAGTCTTTTGGCTGAGTGTTTGACGAGGAACTACGAAATGCCCACAACGACCAGGAAGAAGATTGACAATCTAATGATCAAAAGGAAGATTGAAAAAGAGTCGAGTGTTGAATCAAAAAGCGATTATTATGATGCTGTAGAGCCGATCGATAGTGATGGTTTTTATGGCAGGCCCAAGGTCAAAAGTCATGATAGTTTGCTTTCTGATTTGAATAAGAAAGTAGATACTACTGATATTTACTCGACTTTCCCGAGCAATAAAACTCATAGAACTTCAAAAGTACATTCTATAAGTCTGCAAAATGTTGAGTGCGAAAGAAAATCATTTGGTACAAAATCTCCCGGTCTTCCAACACCAAAGAAAGAAAGGGAAGTTCAAACATCGGACTCTATAGACAAGACTCCTAAACTAGATAAAGTCACTGCTTTCCGCAGAAGATCAGATTCAGAAAATATTTTCTCTTTTGATCAAGATCGAATCGAATCATTGACAAGTAGTACCCAAATAGATGAGTATACAATCACCCCTGAACTTGTAACACAGTTTGAGAACTTGGGTCAACAAAAGCCTATTACTCCCACAACGAAGAAAATTATTTCACGGAAGGAAGAACTTTTAGCTAAGACACATTTTAGTGAATACAATCCGATATCCAGTGTTTTAGTACCATTAAATCATAATCATACCACCGTCGAAAGGACAAAAAGTGATCCAAATTCTTTAGCGAACCGACCTCGTCTGGCTAATGCTAGGAGGCACATGTTGATGCATCAGAAATCAATAGATCTAACTCCTGTTGACTCCTCTGACGACGACTACTTCTATAAACAAATCCCACCAAGTGCCCCTCCGGTTTGCAAAGCTCACGGACATTTTGAAATGCCCCAAACACGTCAAATTGAAGCTATTGAAATACCAAAGGCGTATTTAAAAGATTTTGAACGACGACTATCGATGAAAGAGGAAATACCATATGTTCTTCATAAAAGGCACGTTATGAATGGAACGGCAGTCTCCCCATCTGAGAAGAAAAAACCGAAGTCACCGAAATCGCCCAAATCACCGAAATCTCCTAAAGCTGCTCCACGTGTTGAACCAAAAAATAAAGAGTTTTTGTTTACTCAGAACGTGGATCTGTCGAAAGCCCAGCCAGAAGTTGGTAAGTGCAGAAGCCCAAAGAGAGGCGACATAACAAAACATATTGATCCTATGATTCTCGAGAAGCTAAATAGTAAGCTCAGTCAAATCGAGGATGGGGTCGATGGCAAAAGACAAATGGAGTTGATTGCTAATATAAGAAAAGAATTAACAACTCCAACCAGGAAACCCACTCCGAAACCAAGAATTATTCCCAAAGTTCGCGGTATAAAATTAAAAAAAGGTAAGACCAGAATAACATCATTTTCGTCTGATGATGAAAGCCTAGATTCTGATGACGTCTTTGGATCCGCAGAAGCTATACCGTCAAGATTAGAGTTCTCTCCGCCTCAATCAAGAAAAGAGATTGAACCTATTCTTAGGGTGGAACAGAACAAAATACTTGCAGCATGGGGACGAGGAGCAACAATGAGTTCTACTGAAATAGAAGGATCTCCTCCCCAATGCAGACGTCTTGCCGATCTGGAAAATCGTTACCATCCACCTAAGTTAGAGCCACCTTATGTCAATGCTACTGAACTAAGAAGGATTTCGGAAAGATCCATATCTATACCAAGCTCAGACGATGAATTTATGTACAGAAAACCTAGAGGTCAAGCTGCAATTATGGAAGAGTGCACCGAGAGTTATCAACGAAATGAAAAGATACCCTCTCCTATTCTGGAAAGTACGGAATTCTTAAAAACTGATGATGACGATTTTTACGAAACTTGTCATGAAGATAAAAGTCCGGAAGGAGATTTGGACTACATATTGAAGAAAAATACTATTCCCGAAACTAAAAATGCTAAAGTAAGAATGATTGAAGAGCTTATAGATTCAAATGTAATTATGAGACCGAAGGGACACGCTCCAATATTGTTTGCTCATGCTAGGTTAAATCTGTCTGAAGGTTCAGCCTTTTCCGCTCTGCAAAGGCAGAAAACTGTAGAGTCTCCTACTTCCGAAAGGAGAGCAAAAAGCTTAGATACTCCGGTTATTTCTATGCATAAACTTCCACCCATGAATGCTTTCTCCTCCAAAGATGATACTGTGGGATTCGACGAGGAAGCCGAAATACTGGAGGAAAAGTCTTTGGAAAATGAGAAACAAGGGAATTTTGATGATGACAACCCAGACAGTGTTCACTCTTGTGCTGGATCAATTCCATCGGCTTTGATGAGTCAGAGCCCATCAAGGAAGGGATCATTTGCGGGAAAGGTGGCCTTTGATGAAGAAGAATCTTTACTTTTAGATAGATTAAAGTTTATAGAGAAGATCAATTTACAAGGTGTAAAAATAAAAGAGAAGAAAAGATCAAAATTAACTCTGAGAAGTGGAGACCATTTGATCTTGGAAATTCCAAGATATAAACTAACAAAGTCGCCAATGAGCTCTGGTAATAGTTCCCGAAAAACTTCGCCTGGTGTCTCAAGAGCAAGTAGTGTTGAAAGTACTGGGAAAGGTATTTTGAAGAAGCCAAGCCCGAAAGCAACTCCAAAAAATGCAAGCAACAAGGGAAAACCAGTTCCAAAAGAAAGACCAAGAAGACTCAGCAAAGGTAAAGTCCCTGAAGAAAGTGAAGCCGACATTGCTAAGCGCAAAGAAAGGCAACAGAAGTTATATGAATCCGCAATGAAACAAACAATAACTACCCTTAGTCCTGTCTCAGATACTCTCCCGCCTTTCCCAGCTCCCGAAGACAAAATTTCAGTAAAAACTGAAGGCGATAAGATTATCATAGAAACTGAGTTCAAAAGTAAGGCTGAAGATTGTGTCTTGATCGCCAAGTCTCCAAGAAAACTTGACAGCTCTCTGACAAGTAGAAGTTTCGAAGAAGGCAAAGGATATGAAAAACTCGATAAAGCTAATCGGAGCTTTGACGATCGAAATCAATCTTTTGATGAATCACAAGACATCATTTTAAAATCACCGAAGAAATTAAGAAAAGCCCATGATTTGAAACAAATGATAGAAGGATCTGTGGTTAATAAAGTTAAGGGCGATTCAAAGACTAAAGTTGTGGAAGAAAAGAAGAAAACGTCAAACAAATTTTATTTTGGATCTATTCGTCCTCAAGATTCTCAAGAAGATATAGACATGCAAGCTGTTATTTCAGAAAGAAGATCTCTTGACTTAATGCAAAGGCAATCTGAAGAGATTACTTCCGCAACGGTAACCGCGAACTCAAGTCGAATGCCCTCAACTGATTCATTCATGTCAACGGACGAAGGTAGGCAAGATTACAAACAAAGATTGTATTCAGCTAACTTTGCCCATCGTGTTCCGACTATCGAATGTGAAGAAGCGTCAAATGATGAGGAGGAAGAAATTGATGATAGAAAATTGAAAATTTCAAGAAACAACACAAATCAGCTTTCATTAGACCGTAGTCGAAGTGAAGAAAGCGGATCTTGGATGACTGTTGATTGCGAAGAAGTTATTGGAGAGCATTTGAAAGTATCCAGATCTGATACAAACCGATTGTCTTTGGATAAAAGTGATGGAACTGGTTCTTGGATGACAATGGAATGCGATGAGTATATTGGTTCTGGTTCAGACAAAACTTTAGAGCCAGACAGAAACCAATTTGAAACACAAGGTACTTTGGACGATGCTGCCGATTTGAACACTCCCGTGAATCTCACGCCAATCAACCAAAGTCCAATAGTGGAAAAAGATGTGATTGATGATTTTGAAAAAAAACTTGAAGAAGAGCAGAAACCGAATCTCCAGAAACAAAATGGAGATAAATCCAAATCTTCCGATTCGTGGACAAGTGGCGAAAAGGAGGGCAAAGACAGCAAAGAGAAAAGCTCACTAGATGAAGAATCTAGTGTCAGCTGCTCGATCGCTAGACCTCTTGGAATTTCTCAGGATTTTGGGGATCTGGAGGAGCAGAAATGTTTAGAATTGAGAGCGAAAATGCTGAAGCTCAATAAAGATCGAATTGAATTTAAGACGATTCCAGAAATCGTTAAATCACCTGTCAGGAGTCCTACTACTCCTACATTAGAAAAACAGGCACCAATAGATCTGGGTTCAGGATCTGAATTAGATCAAGATCAAATAGAAGACAGAATATCTCAGCTTCTTCAAAGAGATGATAGTTCTGGTTCCAACGGTAAATCAGACGACTCAGATAAAAAATGTAATCAAGACAAGCCAAAGATTCCAAAACCAATTCGAATGAGCCAGCAAAAGAAGCTCCTCCAGGCCAAAGATAACATTAAATCGAATAGCTCTCAAGAATCGAAATCCAGCTTTGATTCTAAAGGATCACTTGGGTCCTTTGAAACTGAAAGCAGTTCCGGATCACTGGGAGCTGCTAACAGAAAAGGCGAACTTATACAGAAAGAACAACAAGGTACTTGGAAACCTTTTCCTATAGAAAGTTCGGGAAGTTCTAGTCTAGACGATGCTTGGAATCCTGAACATGAGACTCATCCAATGTACAAAGACTCCTCTGATGAGTATAAGGAAATATCACCGGATGAACTGAAAGAAAGCGATTCGAGTTTCCAGGATGACTTGAATGATTTCCCAACTACATTTGGATATCCTGCTTCCACAAGTGGTATTGGGGGAATAGGTATAAATCCGACAGATATTATTGGGTACAGCACAGGTTTCACTTTGAGTCGAACGCTGTCAAGAATTTCCGAAAGAAGTACTGCTTCTGAGAATTCTAATGTTGAAGACGACATGAGTAAGTCAATGAGCATTCGAGATGAATCTTTGGCTTCTTCGGATCATCAGGCAAGTTTATCAACAGATTCTCGTAGTAATACAAACATGGCTTATATTTCTGACGCTGATCGTAGAACATCAGCAGAAATGCCTGATATTCCGTGTGACTCTGGTACCGGTGAGCGGCTTTCAAGTATTAGTAGCTTCACAGCTCCAAAGTCTCCAACGGTTGTTACAGGAAGGTTTGCAGTAACACAAATAAATGATGACGATAACGATAAGCATACTCTCCAATGTTTCTCAAATACCGGAAGTCAGGACTCGGAAGATTGGCCTCTTCCTGAAATTCCCTACGATCATGTACCTATTAAGCCAGATGACAACATAATGATGCATGATTTGGATAGACCAGTCCCAAAATCATTTTGCTGGAAGGCTAAATCACAAGATTCCGTTGATTGGCCTTCACCGCCACGAAGTGCAAAGGACCCTCACATAATTGCTGACATTGAAACATATTATTTAGAGCCTGAAAACGTTGATAGAGTCACAATAGATGATACTGAAGATTCTGTGAGAGTTCTTCCTTATGAAGATACTGCATATTTAATGTCATCTGCTGATAAACCTGATGACTCGTGCTTATCAACAATTTCTTATGACACCTCTTGTCTAACGGGCCCTTTCAGCATAGGATGTTTTTCTTCAAAGTCCAAAGGCAAAAATGATGGAGATCCTAAGCCCACTGGCATTATTACCAAGCAACCCACGCGTTCTCCGCCTCAATCTGACGATGAAGTTTTTGCGCCTGGAACCGTAAAGATAGAAGTATCCCCAGGTGACGAGGAAGGTTGTGAAACACCTACTGGATTCGATGTAGACGTTCAAAGAAAATTTTCTCGGGGATCAAACAATTCTGACACATCTATCGATGATACTCTTGAAATGAGAAAGTTTGATGAGGAGCCTCGATTAAGTATTGGTTCAGGTTCTCAAAGATTCTCTCATTCTGAAGAGGAAACAAGTTCTTTTGGAACTGATTTGGAAGGCACTGTCAAAGTAGCCAAGGTAAAGAAGAAAAATAGCTCTCATTCTGAAGACACTTCAATATGTTTAAGTATGTCCGAGTGGTCAACGTCTGCTTCTTGTGGAGCTAGCACTGTAAGACATGTTTCAAATTTGTCAGGCTCTGATAGTCCCTCTTTCAAATCTAATGGTGCCAAATCAGTAGAAAGTGGCAGAAGTTCTGATGCTGAAAAGCTATCAGAAAGAACTGCGAAAAGTGATGACACCACCATAACTTTATCGGAAATGGCTCAAACTATAACTGAATGGTCAACTTCTAGTGGAAAGACATTCGTAGAAGTGCTTCCCAATGATGACCTTCCAGCTATTCATACTAAATCTCCTTCGCCTCCAAAAATATTCCGATCCGATGATATTAAAAGTGAAAGTAGTCCTGAAGATAATAAGAAACCGGCTCCACCCCGCATTGTTAAAATGCAAGAGAAAGTCTCAGTCTCCCAAAAACGTAAGTCCTTGGAATTAATGTCGGCCATGTACCAAAGTCAAGATATTTCCTCAGATGGAG
The DNA here is from genome assembly GCA_001015175.1 of Megaselia abdita. Classification (NCBI taxonomy): domain Eukaryota; kingdom Metazoa; phylum Arthropoda; class Insecta; order Diptera; family Phoridae; genus Megaselia; species Megaselia abdita. The sequence goes on along the minus strand of JXPG01050503.1, from coordinate 3,007 downwards.
AGCCATTTGTGGAACGGTTATATGGTCACAATGAAAAATTCGCTGACCGCTATCAAAGCCAAGAGTTTCACCCGCAAGTTATACAAACCCAGCCCAAGCCTTCCCAATTTCCTCAACTGGCAAAACACGCTAGCTATGATGATAAGACCATGTCAAAGTCACAAATTCGCGAGTTTATCCGACTTCGACAATCAAATTCTTTCCAGGAACAACCTCAAATTCACATAACAACATCCTCGAATTCACCGTTAATCCAATCGCCTACTACCCAAACAACTTCTCCAATACCACAAACATCGAATAGTGAATCTTCGAAGACAACAACACCTTCTATTCCTCAAAGAGCTGAGAAGTTGATCAAATGTTCTCCTTATTATTCGAGTAGTTTAAGCTCAGAATCACCTCCAAATCAATTAATTCAGAAACCTCCTCGAAAGACTTTCACAGGTTTAGGAACTGGGAAAATGCGAAGTCCCCCCAGTGGTAACGATACTGACAGTTCTTTAGATTTTAGATCACATGAAATGAAAATGCGCGTTGTTCGAAAAAAGAAACAATTGAGATTGAGACCGGAAAGAGTACTTCATGAACAAGAGAGCTCCGAATGTTCTGAAGGATACCACGGTGAAGTTGGAGGGGCAGATTCTGGTAGTTCAGACATATCGCGGCCTGACGAAAGTGAATATTATGATTTTGACGAAGAGCAAGAGCTTCAGGACGAGTGTGAATATGCGGGATTCGATATGACAGAAAATGTTGATGAAATGGGATTTCCACGTTATGACCGGTTCGGTCATCTTACAAGACCAATGTATCATCAACCGGTTCCCTCGACATCCAGTGGTCGCGTCTTAATGCCAGATATTCTTCCAGGAATTCATCCTATGAAGCCACAAAGAATTAAAAAGCGGTTCTTGAAACGGGAAGATTCTATGGGCTATGGGTTTGATAACTATGCAACAGCAGATGAAAGTGGAACAGAGGAAGATCGTAGGATTATGATGTTCTCTAGACCAACTGGACATGGACTATCTGACGACTCAGATAGTTATAGTACTCATATGGCATATAGGAAAGACATGGAGTTACCTTATCCTGACTTTCTTTCCGATTATGAAAATGATTCTAATGGCGAGATCGCACCGCCTCCAAAAAGGTTCTCGAACGATTCAGACGATATAAGTGACAATTAGTTTGTTTAAGACTGAGGTTTTAGATGTTTTAAAGCAGGCGGTGAAAGTCAATCGGTTTAATTCTCCAATTCAACACTTCGTAAAATATAAATTCATGGTGTTTTTTCTATAGAACAAATAGAGTAGGAGTTCTTTCAAAAATATGTTTTTGAAACTTTTATAACATAACTGTGAACCACTAAACATTTTCAGAAATTATTCGTTAAATAGCATATATAAAGGAATCCACAATCGATTAAACACAACGTAAAATATAATTACAATTGTTTCCATTATAATTTAAAGTAAACGTATAACGCTTCATAATTCTTTCCTATTTAGGAAGTTTTCGAAGTTACTCTCAAAAACCATGTTTTTCCTTTAAACCTTAGTCTCGTAATAAGTTTTCAAAGAGTAAAATAATGTTATCTGTTGACATTCCTGTTTTTATATAGAATTGCATGCACTTTTACAAAGAATTTTCCACAAAAATAATGAGCAGTTTGTTTTTTTTTTCATTGAATAGTTAATTTTTAAGCAACAACAAACAACTATGAATTAAAATATATATTAAATTAAAGTGAATACATAAATAAAACCTTACAATATTCAGTATTTATATAGTTCTTGAATGCATTTTTAAGACTTGTTTTAAAGTTTTTTGTTTCCTATATGAATTCGAAATATTCGTATATTTAATGTGAATTGTAATTATTAAGTTTTAAGAAAATTAAAAAGAAGGTAAAAAAGTGGAGCTTCCAAATGTCTGTTTTGTTTGATGATAATAATATGTATTTTGTGTTGATGTTTAGATAGAGAATTAATCAAAACCGTCAAATATTCTGTTTCCTATATTATAAATATTTTTTTTAAATTAACTGTCAAGTAATAACTGAACCACAAATTTTTAGGCCAAATTTTCAGAGAATCCTTTTAACTTTTTACCACACAAAAATAAAACAAAAAATAAACTTTCTTGCCAGAAGCACTGCCCTCCCTAAAATTAAAAAGCTCAATAATCCTTTTACAAAAATAAACACATTTTTTTAAGTAAACTTTTACAAAATAAAAATTATAATCAAAAAACACATTTATTAGCTCGTAAGAAAAATCTAAATGAAAGTAGTCAAATTCCATATTTTGTTTGTGCCAAATTTTTTATTATACTCTCATTATAAAGTTAAAGTTTTTTATAAAAAAAAAAAAAGAATGTTTTATTCCTTAAATATATTAACTCATTTTAATGTTAAATTTGAAGGGAAATATGCGCAATAGATAAGAAATACAAAAGTTGTGAGTTACAGACAAGTAAAAAATATTATGAAAAGATAGTTAAAAATATACGTGTAATACTTAAAAATGGATTTTTTTAAAAATATTTTCAGGAAGCAACTTTATGAAAGATTCCAGAGGATTTCGAAATTACTTTTTGTTTACAATTGTAATTTTTACTATTTAGTTGAACTGTATACGGACTATATTAATTAATAACTAAATCTAAAACGTGTTTTCGTTTAATTTTTTGTTATTAATTCTCATTTTTTTAGTGCTCTTCCGTCTGTAAACTTAAGTATTATGATGGCTTGAGTTTAAAGACTGTTTTTGTTCCGAACGCAAATTCGTAGTTAGTTATTCAAATTCAGGTTTATCTTTCGCTTGAACTATTCGCAGTTTTTACTTTTCGGCTCAGTTCATATAAAGTTAAATGAAGGTGTTTTTTTATAAAATGAATTATAAAATTACCCAACTCACAGTCTCTGGCCTCATTCTCAATTCCAATAATATATAAGAAACCATAAAAATGATATTAGGGATAATAAAGTATATAAAAATTC
>JXPG01050437.1:3528-13618 GCA_001015175.1 Megaselia abdita | reverse complement strand
TTTTCAAGTCGTTAGATACTGCGTCATTCCAGCGCCTTTTTGGTCTTACGAGAATTAGTGAGTGGTAGATTTGGATCTTTGAGCTTTGCGATAGATGTTTAGAGCGAAGTAGTTTGCTGAGGCCATAGAGACATCGACTTCCTAAAACGATTCTTCGAATGACTTTGTACGAGGTGTTGCTAGTGTGGTTCACTGCGCTTCCAAGATATACGAACTCCTATACAACTTCAAAGTTCTTTTCAAGACACAATATAAAGTCGCAGCATAGGCCTGTCAAAAGCCCGGCCTGGTGGTGAATTGCTCAAACGTGTTGTTGCCAATTCTGACAACACTGATGATGTTTGCTAGCGTTAACCAACAAAGTCGATTTAGCTTGCTGGGGATTCCGAAAGATGCCATGGTGGTAAATAGCGAGCTTCGATCGAAGCTGTCGTAAGCTTCCTTGAAATCGATGAAAAGGTGGTGGGTGTCGATTTGGTACTCCAGAGTTGTTTCCAGTATTCTTTTGTAGCCGATGTTCAGAATGCCAATGTCGCGGTAATTATCACAGAGCATTCGGTCACCCTTCTTGAAAATTGGATTTATCCAACTTTCATTCCATTTCCTGAACCATGATTCCTGATTCTGCCCATCTTGCCATCGCCACATCAGCGTTTACGAGGAGTTGGTTGTCTTTGTTCTTGCATGGGACTGTGACTGGCTTGGATAAGCTTCGATAGTCTTCCTCGTGTTCTCTCTTCTTCTCTCGAAATAGGCGGTACGCGATCTTTCTTTGGTCGGAAAAAGATTTATAGGCTGCCCTCGTTTTTCTTTGTAACCACTCTGCTCGAGCTTCGTTCTCCCTTGTCAGTGCTATCTCACAGTCCCTATCGAACCATGTTTTCTTTTGCTTTGCCAGTGGTACACCAAGCACTTTTGTTGCTGTGTTATTGATTGCCATAGAAAATTGATTCCAGCGTGTTCTTCAGCAGGTAGGGATGCGGTGTTCAGGTGGTCGAGGTAGTCACCCTGCTTCAATTCATATTGTCTAGCTATTGTCGGTATTTTCAAAGCTTCAATTCGGTGTTTCTTGGATGTTATAGGTATTCCAACCAGAAGTGCGAACACCCAGAATGCAAAAGTCGAGTCTTTTGTCAATCGCGATGTGGCCATTGAGACACCGTCAGTCCCAACGTAGGAAAATCTTTTTTAAATCTCCATCCTTCTAAAGAATATACTACTTATTATCATATTCTTCGACGCTGATAAAACGGATTCCATTTTCGGTCGTCTTATTATCTTCAGCCTTAACATATCTCCTTATCAGCTTGATGTTCTTGGCTTTGGCGTTTAGTTTGCTCAATACCTATGTATTTTCCTTTCCATCTTAGTTCTTAGAGTGCTGTGATGTAAATGTCGTAGGTTTGTAACATTTTTTTGATTTCCTCGTATTTCCCGTCTTTTAGCTGCGTTCTAACGTTGCAGGTTCCGATGTTCCGATAACTTTCTCTTGTCCTTTTCGTTTCCGAATCGGTATAGGGTGTTGTGCGAGCCAAAATCCGATTACTCACAATTTGCATTGTGAGCTTGGCACGATTGTTTTTTTTTTCCTTGTCGTACATCATTTGGTTTTGGTGTAGAGGTATAAACGTTGTGGACGTTTAGTCGTATAGTTAGCAATGTTGAACAAAACTTCCATTACCCTTATGAGAGGTACACAAATAGCTCAAAAAAAAATAAGATTAGAATTCAATCAATCAGCTTAGCCAAAAAAATAATATTTTATATTAAAATATTAGTAAATAAAATAAGAAAATAACCAGCCATGATTCCGTTGTTAGCAAAAAAAATCCTTCAGAACTAATACTAAAAATAAATACTATCAATAATTAAAACAAAAGTATTTTATTCAAGAAAAATAAGAAGAAATACTATACAAAATAAATGGGCTGAGTTATTATTATACACATTATATATTTTCACATAAAATACAAACAAAATCAGATAATTTCAAATTGTTATTAACATAATCCAAACAATATAAGAGCATTATTTAAGCTATTAAAAGAAAATACTTAAATAATTTATTTAAAATTAAAACAAAAAATACAAAAAAACGTCCTTCGATGTTGATTACCAATATCTTACACCTAGTTTCTTTGGCTTGTTCTACTAATACTCATCAAAATAAATATTTAAATGAATTTTACATTTGAAATATGTCCCACTGCAGTATATTATTTATTATTTAACTTTTTTGTTTCTTATGTGGGTTCGATTCCCATCCACACAAACTTTTTTTTTTCCGTTATAAAGTAAATACTCTCGCCTTGTAATATGATTACTTTTTGCAACGTTACGTTCAATTTTAGAGAGTGTTAAGTGATCTTATATAGATAATCCCCCACACTATTAATTCCTAACATTAATATCAGTTTAAAACTAAAACTGTAGAAGAAATTCTACCATTTAAGATATGAATAAGAAAGAAAGATTCCCATTTAAAAATTAAATAGATATAAAAATAATTCCGGTGAAAATATTGGCTTTTAAAACTGTTGTTGCTAGAATAACATTTTTCAAAGTTACTTAATTTTAAGAACTCTCAAATTTTAAACAAAATGATTAGAAAAAAAAAACATGATGAAATAATATTAAATTGGAAAATAAATGTTCGTAGTTTTAAAAAATAATTGATGATTCTAAATTTTTTACATAAAAATCTATTTCAAAACTGTTGTTTTGTTTTTTTCTTTCTAAATATGAACATAATATCCAAAACATTATTTTAAGTAGAATTTTCGAGACCGTATAAAAGATACAAATTTGAAAACTTGTGTAATTTGCAATATTAATCTTACTATAAGTTTGTACATTTAAAACTCGAAATGGGTTATTCCCAACAACATGAGCTCCTAAACCATGTCCAACAAGAGTTAACTTATCAAAAGAAAGTCCTCCATTTTTCCTAAGGCGTTCCAAAAACTTAGCAACAATTTTCCAGGTATTTGAATTGTTCTCCTTGGCGTAAACATAGTTTCCTGTTTCTCCGTAAACACTCCAGTCTACAACGAAAAAGTTTCTCTGAAAACAAAGCTCTGCGGATTTTAGTGTTTTGTCCAGCCCAATATCCACCTCCCCAACCATGGCAAAATAAGTTTCATGACCTTGGTTGAAATGCAAAGATTTTAGTGAGTCCAAGTCTCCCATCTCTACATCATGACTGATTTGGTNTCCCTCTGTCGATTCAAAATCTACCAATCGTCTTCTTCCAGTTCGGACGGTCTTNGAACTTTGTCCAACTTTCTTTCAGATATGAAAAATGGCTCTGTTATTTCAGTTAAGATATTAGCTTTTGTTTCAGTCAATAACTTCACCGATCCATCTCTTTGAGGAATAGGCCAGAGTTGGTTATCTTCCAGAGGGAGATTTTTCATTTCCTTTATGCTATGAAACTGGTTTTCTTCATATTGTTTCTTGACCACAACAAAGGCCGTAATCATAGAAAGCAATTTCTTTAACTGCGTCCGCAATGGGATTGGCAGAACAACCGCTTAGAGACATAATCATCGGTTGACAGTTTTAGTTTACATTTATCCCTTCTCAATACATACATATGATGATTTAACGAACCGCTCCCTCTGTCGATTCAAAATCTACCAATCGTCTTCTTCCAGTTCGGACGGTCTTTAGCTGTTGCCCTCCAGTTACTGACTCCCTTTGATGTTAACTTCTCTTCTAGGCAGTTCAGCCTCCGGAGTCTTTGTCGACCTCGCTTCCCATCAGGAATAGTGAAAGCGATCTTCTTTGGTGGAGCATCGTAATGCATGCGGTATACATGTCCCAGCCATCGCAACTGTTGCTTTGCCATTCTTTGAACGATGCTGGTGTCCCTATACAACTGGTATAGCTCATGGTTGTAGCGCATTCTCCACTCATTGTTCTAACAGACAGGTCCATAAATCATTCTCAGTACTTTCCTCTCAAATACCCCCAGAATGTTTTTATTTGATTCTAATAATGTCCACGATTCGGCCCCATACATCAAAACAGGTAATATGAGCGTCTTGTAGATCATAAGTTTGGTGTTTCTTCTTTAAAAATTTGATCTGAGAACCCTGATCAGCCCAAGTGTCCGATTGGCGAGTAAGATTCGGTGTTTGATTTCCTGATTAATCCCTTCTCAATAAGTTTATAATATTTCTTTAAAGCTTTTATATATAAAAAAAACAATGTTTAATGAACTACTAATTTTGTCACAAGTAGAAAAATGTTTAGGATTATGTTTTATTTATACAATATGTATAAACACAAATAAAGCATATATTAAACTTCTTTGATGTACATAATATGTTTAAAGACGATGGCTTCAGTTTGGGGTAATGACAAGAAATATATAAATATATCAGCCTGTTAAATCTGCCACCCAACAATAGCTTTCTAAATTCAAAAATAAAGTTTTGAGGAATTCTCTTTTAAAATTGAAAAACAAAACAAGACCATTTTCATTTAATACAAATTTTAGAAATAAAATTGAAAAAAAAAACAAGATTTTTGAAATTTAAAAGTTACTAAGAAAACTTAACCCGGTATCACAGGAACAATAAAAAGAAAACTGAAATATTTCTGAAAAAAAATTTTTTTTGCCGGATGCATAAAATCATTGTTTTAAAGTTCCTCTGCCCACTATTTTGGAGACTGGAAAATTACACAGTTCGGAGAGTTTTCAATTTAACGTTAATTTCGACATAGTTACTTTTGGAGCCTCTTAAGACATTTATTTTCTACAAATCCTCATCACCTGTTACTTTCAAATATTTTCTTGCTAAGACACAAAAACCAGAAGAAAAAAAAACTCAGAGAATGTTTTATCTACAATCATGTTTAAAAAATGATTTATATTCTTAAACTAAATTTTTAATTTAAATTTAAATTACATTTGAAGTTTTTTCGTTAATTCTGTGAAATTAACTTGTGAGTAGTGCAATATTGATTTCCTTCACCATTTTCACACGGTGAAGCATTTTTTGTAACGACTCCTGACTCAGAGCTTGTGTGGAATACCAAACGGGTGAATCTGGAACACACGACCTTTCAGGCTGCAGATAAAACACGTCATTCCTAGTTTTAACACTTTCAGGACTGGAAGAAATAAATTAATGTTTTGATGACATGTTTTTATATAATTTTGTTTAAATTGTTTATTCAAATAAATAGTTATTAAAGCCAAAAACTCACCATTTCGACAGGTAAAATTCGTATAACCTGACCGGACACCTTAGTGGATTATCCTCATTCTCTTGCTGCTCGTAGACTTTCTTTTTCCTTGGATTTGCATCTAAGAATTTTAAATAAATAAGTTTCAAAACATTTTTGTAAAATATAAAAAAAAAAAAAAACTACCTAATCCAGTTTGAGGCGGATAAAAGCGGAGTAGTACATTCCTGGCTCCCGGACTTTTAACATTCTGCGGTGTCCTCTTCCAGTGTTTCATTATGTGAGAGAACGACAGCTGCATGTGCTCCTCAACAGTCTGAAAGAAGTTTCTTTAAAAATCAAGATCAAAAAATAAATATTGAAAAACCCACCGTTAAATTGAAATGTTTAGTATTGAAAAACATAAGTGTACTTAAAAGAACATGAGGTGAGTGCGCTCCCAACTGTTTGCATTCCCACAAATGTTCCTCTTCTACTCTGGTCACGATATATTCTGGAAAATCAATATTTCAAAGTAAATTTAATATTTCTCAAAAACCTTGAAGACTTACGAGAATCATTGTATAGTATTGAAAACTTCTTGGAAACTTCATCGAGGCAGTCCGTAAATCTCTCGTAGTACGGATCCGTGAATATGTTGTCTATTCTACCATTTTCATATAGATACTGTTGAATACCTGAAATATTTTTAAATATTTAAAAAAAAAATACAATAACAAGTCCAACCAAAAAACCCACCTAAAACTAAGTAGTATATTGTGTCTGGAGCGTATTCAGTGCCGTTGGGTTTCCTGACTTCTTTCACAAATAAGCATAATGAATAGTTTAACTCATCGGCCGTCATTTGTAAGAGTTCCGTCTTAAATGGTCTTCGACGGACAGAACTCTTCTCCATGTCAGCGTTCTTCGTTACTACCCATTGCTTCCAAGCGTTCACACCAAAAGTGTACTTCAGACACATATTTGCGTCTGGTTTTTCCAACGGTTGCTGGAGCACTTGGGTTTGTGGTGGCTGTTGTTGCTGCTGCTGTGGTTGTTGTTGTTGCTGGATTTCTGGTTCGTTGGGGGATAATGGCTCTCTTCGCATACGTTTCGCAGGGGCGGCACGGATAGGTGTTCTTATCTGCGGACTTATAGGCGTATTCATAGGTGGCCGTTTCTTTCCTCGTTGTGCTTGTCTGGAAAGATTGGAAAAGAAGTTTGGTTTACTTTTGGGGATTAGTTTTAATTAAGGGCTTTTTTAAAGTATGACTTTTTTGTATAGCGAGAGTAAGGATTTTATGAAAGGAGATGTTGGTATTTGACAAACGCTTGTGTTGCTTAATCAATTTTTCTTAAAATATACTTGCACAAGGACATTATTGCTCGTAAAAAAATAAAAGTGCTTAGAGTTTTTAATTAAGAATTGTGAGTATATTGCTGGTTAATTTACTATTGGGATTTGGTGTACATGGACTCTTATAATTTTAGTGTTCTTTAAAAAAACTTTCAGTGTATTAACCTAAATATTAACAAATATTATTGTTTATATGAACAAGAATATTTAAAGACAACAATATTTTGCTATATTTTTGTTTTATTTAAGTTTGTTTTTGTGTATATTTTGATACATTTATCAAGTCATGACATTGAAAAAATACCACTACATTCCAACATAAAATCGTAAAATTTCCATAAAAAAAAAAGTTATCATTGGAATTAAATCGTTAGTATCACTATAAGTAGAAATTAGCGAGATGGCTCATTTAAATATTAAAAGATCCAGCTTAAGCATCTCGTTTTTTAAAATTTAGATTTGACTGCGTTAATTAACAAATTTTTAAATATCGAATACTTTGTTTATTGTATCTATTTTCGCATTAATTTGAATCCGTGTCCTTCTTCACGAGTTAAAAGTAAAATTCCCATTCTATATAAAAATTATTGAAATTTTAACGTCGAAATTATTTGTGATTTGTGTTTCATTTCGACAGTTTATGAAAGATATTTGAGGTAGTTGGTTGTTGTAGGTGCAAGAACACACGTATGATCTGTGACCTGAGAGTGACAACATGGAAAATCATATTAGTCAAATGAGCTGCTATTGTAGAATCGTATGATATCTTGGTAACAGCTTTAAGAGCCTGAAATGAGCAATCATTAACGTTAAAAGTGATACGATTCAAGCTGATTGAAGAAATCTCAGAAAAGACATGTCTAATTCTGATACAGTTCTTCAAGTATATTCTAATAACTCCGTTGGTTTGCGAGAAGTATAAGAAATGTCTCAAGAGCAAGAATGGAGAAGCTAATCAAAATGATATCGCTGTTTTGCCACAGGAAAATAATTATGTTTTTATGTTACTCACACAGTGTTTATACAAAGCTCATCAAGTTAAACATAATAAATCTATCAAAACAAATAAAAAAAAGCAATATGGGACGAAATATTGTTGGGTAATGTATTCTTGGCAATACTGTTTTACTTTACAGAGAGTTTTCGATGCATATTACAGTTCATACAAAAGTTTCAAAATAAAAATTATCTATTTTTAGCCTTACTGATCAAAAAAATACCCAAAATGAAATAAGTCCAACAAACGTCAAATTGAAATTTTTAACATTAGACAAGNTTGGCAATACTGTTTTACTTTACAGAGAGTTTTCGATGCATATTACAGTTCATACAAAAGTTTCAAAATAATAATTATCTATTTTTAGCCTTACTGATCAAAAAAAAAATACCCAAAATGAAATAAGTCCAACAAACGTCAAATTGAAATTTTTAAGATTAGACAAGTTTTACAATTGAATTTAATTTTGTTTAAATATGTTTTTTTTAGATTTTACTTTTTTTTAAATAATAATTTTATCTTTTAAATTGTATCATTTAAAGTAAATAAAAGTTATAAAATTAAAACAAAAAATAAAAACTGAGCCCTCATAGTATAACTTTTAAAATTTGACAAGTTTTACAGTCTAATAAAACTAACTAATTAAATGCTTTAATGGACTTGAGAGTTATTTACATAGTCATATCAAATTCACAATTTATGTTAGTTTAGTCGAAAGTAACGATGAAATTAATGTTTCATTGTATTAAGGAAGTTATTTCTGAAATCGTATAGCTAAAGTACTGCAAATTATATTTGAGCCAACGGCATTCAATGTTCAATTTTATGTTAAATATCCCTCATGTCATGGAAACGAATTGAGAGTTCAATTAGTTTTAGAAGTAAAAGCTTAAAAAAGTACTTCACAGTTTAATACTATTTTTAAAATGGCTTTAAAAAACAGATCATTTAATACAACACAATATGTTTAAAGAATATTTGTAGTGTATTATTTAGGCAGAGAATCTTAAGCAAAGTTCGAGGCAAAGTTACCAAAATAGTTTTCGACTCCGAAATCTAGGGTATCAATGTGTTGAGCATGAAATTAAATCTTAAAACAACCCATCTTAAGTATTTTTTAATTGCAAAGGAATATTTCATAGTTTTCCACAAAAAAAAACAAAAAAACTCACCTGTTATTTTCCAGCATGATCATTTGATCATTTCCAACTTCGTTGTGTGCGATCATAGCTGGGGGTGGATTATTTATAGTACTTGGATGCATTGCTGATTCTAAATCAACGCTGCTGTTTGGATTATGATGGTGGTCATCGTAGTCAGACGTGGCCATTTTTAATGCCATTTGTAAGACGTCATCGCCAAAGTTGTTCGTGTCCATCGAATTATTTACGTTACTTGAATAAGAAGGTATTACTGGTTTTGTGTCTTCCGAGTCGGATTCCGACTCCTCCTGTCGCTTATCGTCAGCTACCATTTCTGCCATCATTAAAAGTTCGGCTTCAAATGGATCTGCTGGCATTTTGTCCTGAATCTTGTTAATTTCTTTCATAATTCCAGCCGCCGAGTTTCTCGTTGTCGGTATGAATATAGGAACAGGGATTGGTATGGGTATTGGAATCGGAACTGGGAATGGCATGGAATACATATGCATGGGTGTTGGTAGATAAATAGGCACTGGAACTGGCAACAAGCACTTGGCTGAGAAGTCTTTCTCTGTTTGATTCTGAGCGTCATGTGTTTCAACAGTGTTATCAATTGCAACTGACTTGGTTGATGGCTTGCACATAGTTTGCATGTTCCGAACAATAACGGGGATCGGAGGAATCGTCACAATCTTAGTTTTTATAGTACAAGTGTCGGTACCGACAGAAACTCCCTTTTTCTTGCTAGTTGAAGGTGTTGGCGCTGGAGGAGGTGGAGACACCACCGAAGCGCTTCGACTTTTTCCATACCTTGTTGAAGGTTGACTAAGTACAGATGATAGAGGAGCTGATACAGCTTTCTTGGGAGTCGCGGATGCAATTGGCGATGACACTGACTTCTTAGGAGCAGCTTTCGTTAACTTGGACAACTTGTTTCTCGTTACCAGTGGTTTGTCCATGTCATCGTCTTGAATTAGACAAAGTGTTTGAATTTAGATATTTGAAAATAATAAGAAAAAATAGAATTTCGAATTTTAATATTTCTATATAAGTATATTATTACAATCTAATATAAAAATATTAACATTTATGATATTTTCATTATTGTTTAGATCTCCTTCAAGAATATAAAAGAACTTAATATTTAAATTTATCTTAAATACAAGAAATTTGTTCTCAAAATTTGGTTGTAAATGAAAAAAATAAAGAAAAGAATTTAAAATAATGAAACAATTAAAATATTACAATATTACAAAAATATTTTTTTAAATAATCCAAACAAAAAATTATAATTATTTAAAAATTTTAGAAAAGTTTGTTTTGAATTTCAAATTTCGTAATTAAATTTCTGAATATTTGTAATACTTTATTTTAAATTTATTATTATTAATATTTTGAAAATATTTTTTTTTTTTTTTT
>JXPG01050413.1:0-14843 GCA_001015175.1 Megaselia abdita | reverse complement strand
TGATTTGTCGCTGACATTAGCTGCAATGTGTGATAATGAAAATTACCGCTTTGCGACCGTTTTTGCCTTTGTAAGGGGTGGATATNAACAGATTTGTTAGCAAGATGATTTGCTCAGAAATTGTCGTAAATAATTCAGGGGTTGACATTTACATTAATGTCACTATGTATTTTCTCGATATTGAAGGAGATCTATCTAGTTTGTAATTATGAGATCTAATAGTGATTTGTCGCTGACATTAGCTGCAATGTGTATTTGACAATTCCTGCTTTATGAAGCTAACCTAATCATCATGTTATCATAATTGTTAACCATTCACAATATTTCTAAAATCAAAGCAAAATTATTATTATACACATCCCTATTGTAGATGTAGTTTTTGAACCCTAGTCCGCAGGAATGGGACACTTCAAAAAGAATTTACATAATTTAGAAAAAAAAAAGTATCTAATAATACGGGCGTAGCTCTTCTGTACTTTTTTATAGATGTTTTGTTTTGTAGAGAAGAGGCCTATATAATACTTGTTTTGAAAAGGATTTTGAAACAAGTATTTGTGTTTTTTATTGAANATTATTATTATACACATCCCTATTGTAGATGTAGTTTTTGAACCCTAGTCCGCAGGAATGGGACACTTTTTTATAGATGTTTTGTTTTATAGAGAAGAGGTCTAGTATATAATACTGGTTTTGAAAAGGATTTTGAAACAGGTATTTCTGTTTTTTTTATTGAGTATTGTTCATTGTAGAGATATTGAAAATATGTTTTGCATGATGAAAAATACAAAGTTTTTATAATAGCATCTATGACTGCATTTTCAGAAATTTTTGTCGGTTTTAATTAAGTTGGGAATATGTTTGACAATTATGAAAGTATGAGAGTATGGAACAACTGTTCTTATATAGACTATATCTTGCGTATGCGTTTATGCGTCCGAGAATTAACGGGCCGGAATGGACAGTTTCAAGGAATATCAAATGTAAATATGTTTTTCTACAATATTCACCAATATTTAATTTTAGATTTATTCGTATATCTTTGTTTAGATATAGATACAGAACAGTGCAATGTTCTGAGTTCGTTCGAGATCACCGTTTATAGTGTGTGATTGAGAATCGAACTCAGAATCGTCAGAGGGGAAGGCGAATGTCTAGGACTACACCAGCCAACTACCAATGGTGTAAGACCTGATGTAGGCGCCGATTTAAAAGAACGTGATTAGATTTTCGCCTGTAAGGAAAAGCGACTTAGGGACGATTTAAAGTAAATTTCTAAACAATAACGTCACAGTTGTCTAGTTTAAGATAGATGTATTTCAGCACCTGTTGATTAGTGATTCAATAGTGATACAAAAGCAGAATTAGGTTCAGGGACAACTGAACTAAATACATAATATATAGGTTTCTACTTGAAATTGGTTTTTCTTTTATATACTTTGTAATAGACTTTACTGAATATTTTCTTTTATAGCTTGACGTCTTCGTTCTGACCAACAAACTATTAACTTTAGGGTTTTCATATATCTGGGCATGTAAAAAAAACTAAATCACACAACGAGCCAAAGGTGACTCAAGGTGTAGCAGTGATATTAAGGAATGTTCGCTTCCTATGTGTTTACCAGCTGCTTTTCTACATCAGTGTTGTTAGTTTTCCCTCTTCCTCTAAATAGAGTCAGTGATGAGATGTCTGCTATTTTAACGAGTGTATTAGAGGTACCCTTTTATTTCATCAACATCGAAATGGCGAGGGTGGCGTCAGGTAGTATATCCGACTCACACGAAAGAATCTGGGAGTATCTGTGCATGTATGGTAATGTAATAAGGTATTTTTTGTTGGGCTTTGGTTAGTTTCTTCTGGTTAGTTTTAACATTAAAAGCTGAGCAAAATTACAGGGAAATTGAAATTTATTTCTATTGACGTTTCTGAACAGAATAAGAAAGATTTAATAGTAAGAAATTATTTTGAAAGGATTTTATCAATCCTGATATTCACAAAAATGTAGAAACGGTTAGACCACCCTAATAACCATCAGCTGTTTTGAAGGATTTTTAAAGCTAATTCACGTGCGTGAAGCTAGAAATATTATTGGAAACAGTTTTATTTATAACAAAACCATTTTTATCATCTTTTATAGAAAGAAAGGGTTGGTTTTACACTATGTATTTAAAAGGATTATTAAAAAGTCAAGTAAATTTAGATCTATAAAGAACAAAATACAGGGAAAAATGTGACGGAATTTGGGAGCAAAAATATCTACATGAAGTAATGAATACTAAAAACAGTTTTGTAGGAAAATTGCTAATTATTTAGTTTAATGGGAACAGAAGAACTGATCACAAAGCACAGTTTTCATGTTTTCCCTATTTAAGAATCTGTGAAAATTTTGCACATATTTTCACTGAATCCTTAGAAATATGCATTTCAAACTAATTTTTAAAGAATTTTCGCATTTTCCTCAAAACTGTTCTCATTTTTAACTCTGTCCTGTATAACTTCACCCAACAAGTTTTTGTTGTTTTACAAAATGGAATTTATGTTAATAATAATTTTTATTTTACAAAAGTGTTGTAAATAATTTTTTTTTGGAAAACAAGTGGGCGATTCGTTGTCAAGTAAGTTTAAATTCACAATTATTTAGAAAAATCTTACGATTTTTTTAGTTTTAAAATAAAACTAAACATAAAAATATCTAAAAATATTTTTTCTTTTAGGAAACGTTCTACGATGGAAATGTGAGATTATTAAAAGTGACATCTTTCTTAATTAACTGTTTTTTTTTTAAACAGAAATTAGTGGAAAGATAGAATGAATGTAAGATTATTTTTGGAGTTCGAAACGAAATTATTTAAAATAAGTAATTATTTCCGAAACGTATTTTTAACCGTTTTCTAAAAGGACAAAAAGGATTATTCAAATTCTTTTCAAACGGTTATAAGATTATTTAAATCGACAAAAAAAAAAAAACGATTTCTGAATGATCAGAAAAATAGTCTTTGTTTTCAAAATTCAAAGAATTTAAAAAAAACCGTTAAGGATTTTATCTTGGACCTTTACAGACTGTAATGGCCAAATCGACGTAAATTATTATTTTTGAATATTCAATGGGGTAAGTATATAACTGTAAAAAAAATCTTTTTGGTTTTAAGGATTTTTTTTTTAAGTGCATTAATTGTACAGAGTTTATAGATCCGAAAGTTGGCGTATGTGCCAGAGGGTAACAAAGAAGAAAGTATTTTTCGGTTGAAATTTAAATGGTGTATTTTTACTCAGAAACAGAGTTTTACATATTAAAAAAAAAGAACTTATTTTTAGAGTAAAATTCACAATTAAAACTTTTAACCGTAATAAAGTTTGTTTCGGTTTCTTAACGTCTTCCTTTTTCGTCTACTGAAAATTTGTTTTAACAATAGTTAGATCTCGCATAACTTGACAATATATTTTTCAAGAAATTCTTAAAATGTTCATAAAGTATCATTGTATTTCAATATCGTTTAATTAAAAAATAATAAGACTAAAGAGAATCTTAGAAATTCAATCATTTTTTTTTAAACCTCGCATTACTCTAAAAAGTTTTAATTCAGTTTTTAACCATTTCAAAATTTTAGGTCTCCTTCCTTTTGGTTTTTATTTTAAAACATCAAGCTCATGTTGATCTGATTAAAAAAGGAATCATTCCTTCAAACCAATTGTAAATATATTTTAATGTTATGCAACAAAAGAATATATTAATATTTCTCAGTTTTGTACTTTGAATACCAAGTATTTTTCTAAAAAAACTAATGTCTCAATAATAACTAATCCCCAAGTTCCAGTGCCAGTGATATTTTTTCTTCTTGTATAATTATTTGTTCTATATTTATTGTTGTACTGTCCACACAGTTTAAAAAGATTCTTTAGATACATTTTTAATTCGCTCTGCTTGACATGATGTTCGGATTCGAACCCTGGCGTAGTGAGTGGAAGGTGACAACGCTAAATACTACACTACATCGCATAACGTAACATGGGATTAACGTATCTAAGACATTTCTGTTTCCTATTGTAGCCTTACTTCAAAGATAATCATTTTTTAGCTGTTTTTAGACAATATATAAACTTATAAATACACCCAGAAAAAATAATAGTAAATATTCCTATTTTCGTAGTAATATTTACTATTCCGATGATAAATATAGGCTTTACCATCCGATAGTAAATATTACTATTCTCTTGTTATTCTGTGTTGTAATTATTACTATTCTTGAATAACTAACATTTAGTTTTCTTGTTAAAACATTTTGTATTATACGTTTTACAGAGAATACAAAATACGTCTATTATTACAATATGGGTTTTATTGACGAGTATGAGAGTTCGCGCATTACTACATCAGGCAAAAGAATAGAAGTTTAGTTAGAGAAAGTTTTGAAGGAACTAAATATCTAATTTTCCAAACAAAATTTATTATGAGTATTTTTCTGGAATTTAAATACACATCTTAAAATATTATGTTTTATTCTCTCGATATAATTTCCAATAATAATACGTTCAAGTAAAATTATTTAAGAAGTATACAATCCCCAATCTAAGATTGTTTTAAAAATATTCTCAACTCGCCCTGAAAATCCTTCTAAATTTAACTTAGTATGATCTCAAATCTATGCAAAGTCATAACATTTCTAGTCAAACCCTGAAAACACCCTTACACAATCTTAAAGTTAGGGGAACTCTTTTTGAAATATACATAATCTCTACTTCATATCCCTCAAGAAAAAGTTAAATTCTGTGGAATAGTGAATATTTTGAAAATATATTTTTTTAATTAATAATTTTGCATAGTAAAAGTAATATAACTTTATTTTTGTTCTGTTTACTATTTGGATAGTAGATATTACTATTTAAAACAAATAAATACTATGCCTATGGTAAAAACAAATCTTTACTATGCCAAATAGTAAAATTTGAATATTACTATTAACATAGTAATCCAATTACTATTCTTTTTTGTGGGTGTAAACTTAGTCAATATATAGACTGAAAACTTAAAGGAACTTATCTTAAGGAAATCCCGACATGCAAGCTTAGAACTCAATATGTTTTTTAGATAAAAATAGTTTTGTGTAACCTTTTTTCAATAAGAAATCGACGTAAAAGTATAACCTTTTTCGAAAATTCAAGTGGTCTAATATTGCATTTTTATTACTAGAATAGTAAATACGACCATTTGAGTTAAATCTAATAATTTTCCCGAAAACCTCAAACATCTCAAGCAAAATTCAAGCTTTTTCTGATTCTCAAGCATTTGCTAAAGTCTCAAGCATTTCATCTAAAAAAACTCAATCTTTTCAATCATTTTTCAAAATTGTTTAACACAAAATTTTAATTCTCCCAATTAGTATTTATTTTTTTCTATTTGAAGACTTCTGATTCAATAGTTTGTATTTTTTCTATTGAAATTTAGTTCATTTTCATGGCTTTGTTCAGTTTAAATTTTTGAAGTTGTGCTAATATTTGTTTTTAACTTACAAAATATTTGAAGAGAGTATTCTTAATGTAATAAATACCTCTTTAGATTGATTAGACAGCCCAAATTTTTAATATAAAATGTAAAATAACTACAAAAATTATTTTATTTGAATGATTTTTCATCTTTGATTTTTATTTCTGGATTTTGGATGATTTTGTTCGAATTCTGAGTATTTAGAAATTATTTTATACGGATTTCTCAAAAATTGCAACCCCGTACACGATTTTGAATAGTGAAAAACCCCTAGATTAAGAAAGGGTTTTTATGATTTTGAATATTATAAGTATTAATAAAAGATTTTTCATGATTTTAGGGATTTTGCTAAGATTTTGAGTATTTAGAAAGGATTTTTTATGATTTTCCAAGAATTTCTCATTATTTTTACAAGTATTTTTACATTCAATATATTAGATTTATTTCATATATAAATATAATCAGTTTGACAAAAAGTGCAATACAATTATAACTTAAAGCTAATAATTACTTAACCATTTACTTCTATGTAAATGGAAATCAATTTCTGAACACATTTTATTAAAATATTTAATTGAAGCAGTAATGGATTCATGTTCAATATAATTATATTTGTATTTTTTTTCAGAAATACCATTATATGCTAATGAATTTCTTGTTGGGCGATTTCTTACAATAAGTTACATTTTTTTAAGTATTAAAGCTGAATCAATTTTAGAAGGAAAAATCTTAAAAACAAAACAAACATTTTAACAATAATGGTATACTTAAACAGCTTTGATTACTAAAAAGCATCTAAAGATTACATAAACATTGTTCATGATTTTAAAATAAGTTTTCATGATTTTACAAACAAATTTCATGGTTTTGGGGATCTTGAATGATTTTGTTTGAATTTTTATTATTTAGAAAGAATTTTTGTTTTTTTTGGAAGAACCGACCAAAAACTGTAGTTTAATTTTAAGTTTCAATATACCCAAAATATTTTGTGTCGTAACTTCAAGGGTCGATTTTTTATTTAATCAAAAATATTAATTGCATAATTTACAACAAACCAACATCGAAAACTTCAAAATAGTAGTTACATCGTTCTATTAAATAAACAGAAATTTTTCTTCTACAAAATTATTATATAAATATAATACATAAATATTATTTTATATCAGTAATTCTGTTTAATAATCAGTATTTAATAATAAGTATTTTTCTTAAAACTTTACTATTTACTAAAACAACTTTACTATTTACTAAAACAATATCGAAAGCTTATAATAAACCTAAAAGTAATTTCAGTAAAATAATGTTACTAAATTTATAGATTTCCAAAAATTAAAAATATTAATCTAAAAAAATGTATTATTTGAATCCATAGTAATATATCTAGTATATTAAAAAGAATTATCTTCTGGTGTTAATTCCATAGCACAAATAAAGTTTTGTTTTATTTATTTTTTTGTTTTTTTTAATTTTACAAATTTTGTTTAGTAATAAAACTTATTATTTTATGAGCTTTTTAGAAAACACGAAAACTGTTTCCTTAATACATATAAAAACAGGAATTAAATTTTACAAAATGCCCAACAACTTTTGTAAACCCTCTTTTCTTTATGTGATGAATGCTCTAAAAATGTGTTAATAAACTAAAAAAACACAAAAATACAATCCAATCCAAGCACCTTTGGAAACTTAAGGAATTTGAAAACTCAAGCATCTCAAGCATTTTGGACTTTAAAACATCAAGTATCTCAAGCGCTTGAGCATTTTTTTGTTGACAATTTACTATTTTCGTGGTAAAATAATTACCATTATTTTCCTTTTGTGTAATATTCAACTAATTTTAGTGGTTGCGGCTTTTTTAAGTTCGAAAAGAATATAAGCAGTATAATCTTAAGAATTATTTTTAATAATCACCTTTTGACAATTAAACCCCTTTTAAACCAAGTTTAAGCATTATCTTAACATTTTCAAGAATATTAGTAGGTTAGAAGTAGGTTACTTATTTACAAAATAATATATACATTCTTACATTTTAACAATTATTTTCATTCTGTAAATAAATTCTTGAATTCGACATTAGTCAATGACTGTCAGTCTTAATTGTAACATAATTATTTTTTTGAATTTAAAGCATAATTTCATTTGAGTTTAGAAGTAACAATTATTTAAATAAAACATAAATAGTAATTACACGAAATTTGATACGGATTATATTTGAAGCATAGCTTGTAATTGAATTCATCATTTTCTCCCGAACATTTAGTTTAGAGATTTAGACGCAAAAACAAAAACATTTAAATGAAAGAATTTAAAAAAATCCAAATTTATATTCAAATATTCACAAAAATAAGAACTCTTTGCAATTTTCTATTTTTTGTTTGGTTTGAAATTTAGAAAACAAGAAAAGTGTTAAAGAAAACAAATAAATGTTGTTATTCTTTGGTGACCAGAATATCTTTATTCTAAAATTCTAGATATTTTGCTTTGTTTTGTGAGTATTTCTCTCTGATTCTGAAACATAACTTTTCTAAAATTTTAGTTGTAACTACAAATTTAATAGCTTCAACCAAAACAATATGAAACTTTTGAAAAATATGAAACCTTTCCATCAAACCATTGTCTATAGGAAATTCTAAATTTACCATTAGATATTTTGTTAATTTTCCAGTAAAGCATAGTAGATTCTACAATCAATTCCATGTTAGAAACATCTATAACTTTAATCAAATGTATGGATAAGATGCATAATCGACTAATTTTATAATGAATTTTCTTTTGAGTGTATCACATCAGTATACGATGGATTTGGTCCATTGTGGCATGAGATTTTCTAAAAACTAATTTTGGTTTGGAATAACCATGCGTTTTTGAATTTATTATTTCAAATAGTTTTTATTTTATATGGGTAGTAATGATATGACTCCATCATTCATTTTTTGTCCTTTTTTTTAGGAATCATTATTATTTCAGCAATTTTCCAAATATATTAACTTTATAGCTGCGTTTAATAAACGTGGAAGAAATGAAACCGCTCTTTTCGGGAGATTCTTTAATACTTTTGTAGTTATAAGATCAAACCCATGAGTTTTGTTTAATTTCAATCTCTTAAATTCCTTTAAAAGTTCTTTCCGCCTTATTAAATGAATATATTATAGTATCAACAACAATATTACTTGCCCATATTAGGTTGAAATATTTAAGCAAGATGCCCAGAATTCTTTTAGAGTAATATAATCATGATTGCTAAAAAAGAGTCTCAACATGATCAAATAATACTTTTTGTGGTATTTCACACTTTTAGCATTCTAAATATAATTCTATTATAATAATTCTAATAGAAAGACTAATGTCCGCTTTTTATAATGATTTTAGAGTTCTTTGAAGCATTCTATTTTTATTAATAAATCATGACTTTATGCAAAAATAAAATAACTAATAAAAACTGTAGTTTTCTTCAATAAAAAAAAGAAATTGTGACAAAATTGGCTAAGACGACTTCACAACACAGAAATGCAAGAAGAAAAATAATTCTTTGAATCAATTTAGTTTGTTCAAATATATTTGTAGATCGGCCTGGAATGATGGTGGTTTAAGAGTCTCATATAGCTTTAAAAGGCGGTATCAAACTTGAAAATCGGAAAAGATTTTCTTAACTAAAATTTAAAATTACTTAATATGGATAACACAACTTGTTGTCGACGAAAATTAAAAAAAAAAACCCTGAAAATATACATGAAAACATCAGAAATAAAATAATATTTGTATACTTTACAGTTTTGAGTTTTTTCTTTTTTAACTATTTATAGTAGTAGAAAACTTAGTTATGGCTGGTAGTAAAAATGAATAATATTAGTTTAGAATTAGGTGAATGGTAGTGATTTCCTTACATTTTATTAACTTATTTCTAAAGAATGAAAAGTTTTAAAACTGAGCATTCTGCCGATAAAAATAACTATAGTAGTAGACATTACCACTTTGAGAAATTCTCACCACAAAATATACAGATATCTGACCGAGCTCGGTATCTTTTCTGTAAAACTCCTTTGAGCAAGGAAAAAACTGTTATACGATTTTTTGAAGATATATGAAGCTGAGCTCTATCAATCATATTTGTATTCATATTCATTGCTCTTCTAAATATTTATTAAAAGAATGAATTATCACAAAAATGTTAAACATTTAATTTTATCTTGTTTGTAATATATTCCGAATAGCTATTGCTAATGTTCTTGGGTTTACTGATTATAGTACTAGCCCAAGCCGTAGCTTATAAAGTTTTCAGAAGAATATTCTATTTCGACAGTTGTTTGAAGAGAAACTGATAAGTCTATTTTCGAGACCAACTCTAGCTACAGAATGTTAAAGAAATTGTTAATACTGGACTTCCATCCTTCTTAACAATTTCTTCAGAAATAAATGCATATGATCATAGCCGATATCTTGACAATCTTCAATAGAGATGAAATTTGGAGATAAGAAATTTCGGAAAATGTAATTAAATATAAATTAATTTCCCAAAGCTTCAGTTCTTACTTTAAAAGTGAATTTTCTAATAGTTTTTAAAATTTGTGAATTATGCAAACAGAAAATTGAGTACACTTTTTTTTACAAACCAAAACGTCAAACTACCGTCTTTTATTTATATGGAATGTATTGTGGAATATCAAGAAATATATCTTTGAAAAAAAAGAACTAAGAAATCTAATTGTTTGTAGAAAATTTAAAACTGAATTTAAAAATAATTGAGATATTTATATTTTTAGATTTCGAATTTATAAAACAAACTTTGAAAATTTGTATATTAGAAAAATTTGAATAGAACTTCTTTTAAAAATCTATGTAAAAATTTTAAAAGAAGAACTTGATTTTTTTTAATAATTAAAATTTGAAAATAGTTTAAATTTCATGTATTTTTTAAATTCCTCTTTATATTTATGGCGTCCTTCAAATATTTATCTAAGCTATGCAACTCACAAAAACGCTCAAAGACATAATCAGGAGTACCATTAAAATTAGCTATGAAGAATAAGTAAATATTAAGGGTATTCAGAGGTATCACAACTCTCAGGGTAGTTTCCATTAAAACTTTATAAGCTGAGAATTCAGCTGAGCAGCTCTATAATAATATTTTGGTCTCAAAAATTGTATTAGTTTTTTTAAGAAATTAAGAAATAAACCATTAAAATTGAACTCCGAAATCCATAGAAAAAACCGCACATTTGACGTGAAAGATACGCCATGAAAATGTTCCCTAAAATTCACACACATTCAATAATTTTAATTTTTTTCAAGAAAAATTATTCAAGAACAGTTTTAGCAAATAAATCCTTCACTTTAAAAGTTATTTTTTTTAACCACAATCAAAGATTATTCATTTAAAAACAAAAGATGAAATATGAAGACCAATTTTCTAACTTTAAAGGAAAAAATATTGTTTTTAAAATTTGTATGTTAAAAATAAATCCTTCTAATTCAAAAATAATTTCAGTCTAAATAATAAAGGAAAGTCCGATGAAAACCAATAATTAATTTTGAAGACCTAATTTATATATTTTAAAAATAAGACTCATTTTATATTTTGTAAAAATAAATATTTATTTAGAAATACTGCGTGAAAACCTATGAAATTCATGTTGCAAAAGAGTGTCATTATCAATACGTGATGGTATTTTATATTGCAAAAACTCAATAGACCATATACATTTGCTCTAAGACTCGAAGCACTTATTCAATAATATATTTTGCCTTTCATATTCAAAACTATCTGAGTTATTTCCTGGAAAACTGTTAAACCGGACATGGTTTGCATATTACTATTACACGAGACGTCTTGAAATTTTTTGTTTTTAAATCTGTCTGGAAAGAAACGAAATTTCTTTTACATCTGAAAAAAAGAGAGAAAAAACCCATTTAGTAAAATATCTTTATTTATAATTATAATATTGTTCGACTTACCTGAGATTTTTTTGAAGTTATTTGTCATAGTTTGTTAATTATTTTTGAACTTTATTTTTTAAACTAATGTCTTTATCATTGATTCATTTTTGTTTCAAAAGTAAAACTCTTAATATTTTTTCTAACGTTCATTTTACCCAGAAACAAAAAATTATTTAGCTTCCTCTCGACACACATCCATATATAAGGCTAACATAGTTTCGAATGCCTCCGACTAACTAACACGATATAAGGTTGCCGGAGCTAAATACACCCTTAGCTCAAAACTTCAACTTAAATATGTATATCTTCGGTTATATTATAAGTAAGTCCCACAAGACTGTTACGGCTTAAAGTTTGGGAAAGCATTGATCAATCAATTTTGCTCAATCAATGTGCTCCACCAACTAAACTGGCATTTAAGATTTATATGTATTTTTTGTTTAATTTACCAAAGTTAAGTGTCGGAAAAATTTAGATTGTATAGTTGGTAGAACATCAGTGTCCCATACTAGAATTTACAGGTTAAAATTCTTTAAGTAGTTTCCACTTTCAAGAAGAATTGCTTATGTTGTAAAGTAGCGGTACATAAAAATATGAATAACATTCCAACCTAGAATACAAAACATTAAAACTGTAAAAGTATTAACTTACAAAAATAGTTCAGAAATATTTACATTTCCGACAAAAGACAATATTTATATAAAACATGAACAAATTCCCACAAAACTTTAAATAATAGAAGCCAATATCCAAATCAGTACACAAATCCATCAATACATATACCCTCATGGTCTCTACCAACCCGTTAGCTAAACAATTTTTGAACGTATTAAATATTCAAAAATTATTTCAAAACGTCTTCTTTCCAACTATACCAATGTTTCATAGGTTCCAGATCACCAGAGCCTACATACTAAGTTTTACAAAAAAAAATCAAATTTCATAACTTGAAAATAGAAACATGTCACATATTAAAGATCACTAGAGCCCTCAAAATGAGTTTAACAAAAATGTTCCAGCAATACAATTTTATGATGATTAGATGAGGCAAAAAGGGCTATAATTAAACCGGCGAAATTAAAAAGGCTTTTAATAATTGTTTCTTGAAAACGTCCAAAATCAATTTCGTAAAGCCAATCTTACTAAGCATATACTCCCATATCTAGAAATCCAAAGAATTGCAGGCCATTCATCTGCAGGGATAAAATAGGTAAAAATTGTCCCTTATCCACATGGTTCTCTAAAACCTGTTTAATGTAGTACTCCGTGATTTTCACCCATCTTTCAATGAAAAATAAAGGATGTTTGCTTCTTAGGCAAAAAGCGCTCCAAACCATGACCGCGGAATGGGCTTGGAATCGCTGAGCTGCCAACTTGTTGTTGGATTTCGATTTATGGCACTTCTTAACTTTCTGGTGTTTCTGGAAACGCTTACCTACCGCTTTCGACCAACTTTTATCTCAGATTTCACAGAGTCACTTTTAGTAGATTTTGAGTCTTGAAGAATTCAGTTATCGCTAACGATATTGTTTGATATAATTTTCTTCTTTACTCTTCAGTGAAAGAATAATTTATTGTCTCAGAGACACATATGGTAATGATATATTTATTGCTAAGCTCCCGAAAATCTTTAAAATTACACGGTTACATTTAATTTCTTTTATTTTACAAAAGACATAACATTATTTTTGAAAAAATAATAAAAACAGAAGTATCAACACCTTTTCAAGGTGTTATCCCAACACTAAAATTTTCAAAAATGTATACTGAGAAATTTGTTGCACCCCGCGAATCTCGCGGTCCTTCGACTTTTGATAGTCTCACACGTTGCGCATTCATATTACTCATAAAATTCCTGTTCAACGAATACCCATATCACGAGATCGAGAATCCCTCGACTCTTGACCGACTCACACGTTGCGCATTCATTTCCTCTAAGAAATTCCTGTTCAATCGATACCCATACCACTAGATCGCGAATTCCGCGGTCCCTTGACTCTTAACCGTCTCAATAGCTGCGCATTCATATTCTCCATAAAATTCCCGTTAAATCGATACCCATATCACGAGATCTGGACCGTTTCACACGTTCATATCCTCCATAAAATTCCCATTCCACGAATACCCTTATCACAAGATCTCGAATTCCCCGACTCTTGACCGTCTCACACGTTGCGCATTCATATTCTAATCCGAATATCCTCCATAAAATTCCTGTTCTTGTTCAATCGATACCCACATCATTAGATATACCACAACAGAACGAAATATAAATATTCTGTATATAACAGATGTAATTTCGTAACTCTTGACCATGCTGAAAGTAAGTTATATTCAAAATTTGATCACATCGCTAACAGAATGTGTACTACACAAACAGACAACACAAGCAAGTTAATAAAAAGTAGTAAAAACCGATAATATTCTATGACTTTAGACTAGGAAAAGGAACTGAATGCAGGCCCAGGAATAAAAATAAAAAGAACATTCCTCTTCTCAAAGTTTTTAAACTGATCACGGTTTTTCAAATGTCTTAAATGATCACAGTTTTTTCAAATATCTTCTTAAATATACATTTTCAAAAAAAATGAGTTTTTGGATCCGTTTCTAAGACGACATAGAATCGAATAGAAGGCGAACTCGTTTCTCTCCGAACAGCGTTCGTTCAACGTGAGAAAGACGTAAACAGGTTGTTTTTAAATGGTTTTTAAACCAGAATCGGAAGACGAATCATACGAGTCGAAGACGTTTCCAAAACCAAATGAAAACCAGATTTTGCTACCTGGGTTCCTAAAACTAAATTTGGCTTCAATTATATTTTATTCATTAAAAATAGTGTCATAATAACACTGAACAATTCCAAAGCTGTCTTATGAATTTTGGAACTTTTACTTTGGGAGTCTCCACCAAGCATATAAGGTGTTATATATTTTCGGAAAAACAGATTAATTCTTTATTGAAATCAATTTACAGATTTATAAAATTCGCAGAATCTCAGATTTCGCAGCAAGTTTAGTAAGACGCTAACATTGTTACTAGCAGAGCTTTTTGAATTACAAACTTTGTTCGTAAACCAAACAAAATAAATGTTATCAATATCTGTTATAACCACCAAGTTATAGTTATTTAAATCTTAAACATATTTTCCTTAGGTGTACATATACTTTTGACCGGTAGTGTAAACGTTAACAAAAGAAATATACATACAAAAATTGACTTTCAGGAAACCTTAATTAAAAAAAAATAAAAACACGTAAACTCATATACAACGACATTTAACTTTAAATTGCTATCCGAGCACAATCGTCTTGAAGAAGTTCATCATCCCGTGATTATTCAATCGTTGAATATATTTTCATATCGTCCGAGTAAATAAAAACTCTTCGAATTAAAAAAAAAAAGGAAACGTCATCAATCGCGAGAATAAAT
>JXPG01050405.1:0-12748 GCA_001015175.1 Megaselia abdita | reverse complement strand
GATTGTCCTCTGCTAGCTCTAGTAAAGCCGCGCATGCCATTTTAATGGCGTATACCTCTCCTTGAAAGACCTTTCAAATGTGAGTAGGAACTTTTCCCCTCCTCAGTACTAGCCAGTAGATATGCTGTTTCATTACCCTGAATCTTCGAATGCCCTTGTACCCATAGAATTTTAAAACTACATTTACTACCGATTAAGTTTAGCAATTCCTTACATTATTTTACCAGAACTGAAGTTGTTGTGACAGAGTTTAAGGATTTGATAGCCTGACTATCTACACAGATAGCCACAGAGAAGCCTGTGTCACAGATTGTTATCTGCTAGCTCTAGTAAAGCCGCGCAAGCCATTTTAATGGCGTATACCTCTCCTTGAAAGACCTTTCAGCTTCACTGGAGAGAACAAGACGCTGACCTCCGAACGATCTAGCGATGAAGGTTAGAATGGTAATTTTTGTAGTGAAGAGGACTAACTCAGCTTTATCTGGATTTACCCACAGACCCCATTGCATTGTCCAATGCTCAATGGAGGTCCCAATCGTCTTCACCACCTCATGTAGAGCTTTTTCCGTCGATTTACCCTTTATATAGGCGTTCTTACTGCCAGAGATAATATCCTCTCTGAAGTCACTACTTACGTGTACGTCTAAAACCCGCTCTAGTACCTTAAGAACGAATAAGGATAGGCTTATTGGTCTATAGTCCTTGGCTTTTAAATGAATAATCCTTCCTGCTTTAGGTATAAACAAAACCTTTACTTGCTTCCATCTAGCTAGAATAATATTATGAATTATAAATCTCTTAAAAATAATTGTAAGAAGTGGCCAATCAAATCCGCTGTAACTTGCATCATTTCTGGGAATATACCATCCACACCTGATGATTTATAAGGTTCAAAAGAGTTTATTGAACATATTACCTTATCCGGAGTAATGAAATCAGCACAAGAAGAGTCATGCATTGTTACTGATTGATTCTTTACAATCCGTACTACTTTGAAAGTGAGTTGAAAGCAAGATATAATTTGTTTCTTCACTTGATTGGGCCCATCTGCCGTCGGCTAATTGTAGATGCGTAGGTGGAGAGTAGGAGTAGTAAAGAATATTCCGAAGTCTTCCCGCAGCTCAATATCTTCACAGAATGGTATCTTATTANATCGTGGCTTTAGCCTCCTTTATAGCCTTATTATACTCGTTTACTAGACTTTCGTAGGCATTCCAGTTACCATCCTTATAGGTCTTTCTGAACTGACACCTTACTTCTCTGCATAGTGTGATCAGAGCGTCATCAAAAAAGATGGAAAGCTACGTTGTGAGGTTCTGACAATCTTTGAATGCGACGTCCTGTTATGAAAGCCCTCTAATACAAATACCATCTAACCCTATAAGAAAATAAAGTGTTAGAATGTTATTATTTAACCATTGAGCTAGGAAATATACACACCAAAAGCGCTTTTATCAATCAGAGTGTAATTCTCCATCAAACTCTATTGATGCTCCCCTGGTCAATTAAAATTCTAAGAATTATGTTGTTTACTTGTTTTCGCAAAAACAATTCCTGGAATTAGTTTAAAGCGCTTTCTTTACATGGGGTTGGTTCGGATCATTTTGTCTAATTGTTTTCTAGTTTTGGCTTGCGTTCATAAATTTAACATTTAATTTAATATTCTTAAAGTTTAAAATTATTAAAAATTAAGAATGTGATGTAAATCAAATATATAAAGTAGTACAAAGTAACTCACCTCTTTGGAGAATTTATGTGCCATCCAACAGAAGGTGTCTTGGTCTGCATCTATGACGCCAGGGCAAAGACTTCCTTTGCCAATCGCAAAGGTCATCAGGGTAGATCTCCTAATGATCTTACTTTACTCATGGGAACATCCGGGTTCTGAGCTCGGAGGATGGCGAGCATCATCTCGCCAAACTCCCTGTTTACCTGTTTATCATCCAAAGATTGAGTGATGTTGACATATGCCTTAAAGTATGGCATCTTTCCAGGGACTGGTCATTTTACCAACGGCAGCTGATCACCTTATATCATCTGAATCGCTCCCTTCAGAATAACTTTTCCACCCTGCTGTAAATGTCCAGTTTGATACGTACAAATGCAGCGCCATTTCATAGAGCTTGTGTTTTAAAACCATAGTAAATTTAGTAAAAAAAAACTAAATTTACTTTGGTTTTAAAAACAGAGTCCATACAACAAGACTTCACTGAAAAAAACACTTTTTAGATCCCACATATTGTAGCTGATCTACAGCGACACCTATTAGTGGAGAAATTAGTTTTATTTGCTTTTTACGCCGGGCTTCTAAACATTAATGATAGCCAACCAAAGTATTCATTTCCACAAAAGAAAATAGTCTGTCGTCAACATTGAACTTGTGGATCGTGCTTCTTCTTGTTTATTTAAAAATGCAGATCGTTATTATCGTGTTTGTTATAAAAAGTGTTTTTTCAGTGAGTGCATGTTATGTCCAATAACTGGTTCATTTACCGAAAATCATAAATTTCACCCTTAGGAATAGCAAAAAATGATAAAGCTTGAACTTATTTAGCTGTTTAAAGAAAATCCGGCTATTTTTAGAAGTGTTTATTAAGCTTTTTTTCTAATTTCTTGTTTTCAATAGTCTAGAATTCTCCAAATGAGTTTCAAAAATGTTCATGTTCTGCTGAATTCTGATTTTATTCGTTTGCACTACAGATGGTAAATTAAAAATTCGATTTACCCAAGAAGAAAAATTCAAACAAATATTTTGCGAGAAAGAATTTCTCTTCAGTAAACAAACAACAATGGAATGAAAAACATGTCGACATGGTCAACTTTTACATTCTGATTGAGAAATTGCGACTTCAATTTGGTTTCTCTGATTCGGCTGCTGAATTAATATCCAGCTATCACCATGGACGGGTCTGTCGAATCTTCAGCGATAAATCTACATCAGCACCGATTACACGGTTGTCGGGAGTTCCACAAGGTTTATCCTGGGACCTATACTTATGATATTGGGACTTGCTGACAAAGCCTGACAACATCGAAGAAATCATTGGTCTGGTTAATGAAAGTGTGTCAATTGCTGGACTCAATTGCAGTCCACCACATCAACCAACCTGGTCAATGAAAACTTATGCCGGATTTGGACTTAGTTAAACTGTCTTCAAATCAACGCCAAGAAGTATGCATCCAACAGGTTATGTGGTGCTTGGTAATGAAGCACTGTCGTTTGTTAATCAAGTCAACAATCTTGGAGTAATAATCAGCTCTAAGCTTGATTGGAAGATCAATATTCAAGCGGTTTTTATATCAGTTTTGAAGCTCCATTTCTCAAGATACTAAGCTTAGGGTAGTCCAAGCTCTTTTCATCCATATTTACTGATATCAGATGTTTTTATGGCTGAACTAGCATCAGCAGACTTCTCAACTCTTCAGAAAGGTTGTATCTCAATTACAAGATATGTTTATGGATTTCGTAAATATGACCATGTCTCTCATTTGTTTCTGTTTGTTTTTTATTTGGATTTATTTTTAATTTAATTTTCCTTCGAACCATCGAAAAGGTTTTTTGTTCACGATGTACGCTTTTAGAATGCCATCCATAATCATTTCAAGTTTTAGAACAGTGTTCCTACTAGATCTCTTCAAAATTTTAAAAATACTGATGTGAATTTAATGTTATCAAATCTAGGCTAAAAAAGTGAGATGTAAATCTTCTTAGTCTACGCAAAAAATAAATAACTTAAAACACATTTTTTATTTTACACAATATTTAAGTTTAATAAGGATGCAGTCGTTGGGAATGCAGTAGCGATATAGTTCCTTGACTATGAGGTAACATTCCATGACCCACACCGATTCCAGGCGGAGGTGGCGCTAAGTGATTTATTCCTAGTGAAGGACAGCCAAGAGTAGGTAATAGAGGCGTTGGTGCCGATACTTCCACTGCAGAACCACTGCACCGGTAGTGACAATTTGTGGCTCCCATTGTATTTGGATATCCTAGTGGTAACTTATGATCCCCTACTTCCGGCATAGAAGTGTTGTCTGTATCAGAAATAACAGGCGTTGTTTCTTTCAAATGGAGCTTCTTCTTGTGAGCAATCATGTCTCGATTTCTGGTGAACATCTTCCCACAGATATCACATTCGTGGTTTTTTATCCCAGTGTGAGTAACCATATGCTTTGTGAGATCCCCAGCTGTGTAAAATGATTTCTGACATAAAGCCACTGGACAAATGTGGTCTCTTATACCGGTATGAATTTTCTGATGAGCTTGAAAGTTCCCTAGAGTTGAAAATTGTTTACTGCAAACTTCACATTGTAAAGGTTTCTCTCCTGTGTGTTTTCGAAGATGGATATGTAAATTGTACTTTTGGGTAAACTTTTTTTGACAGTAGGAGCAAGTGAAAGGTTTTTCACCAGTATGTATTCGCATATGAGTCTGAAGCATTGTCACAGTTTTGAAGGTCTTGTTGCAATTGAAGCATGTGTGAGGCATTTTATTTATAATAGGTTTTGGTCCAGGCTTTTTCTTTTCCTCAGGGGGTTTTCGAATGTATCTGCTTTTTCTTGAAGACTTGCTACCAATTTTTTTGAATATAACATCTTCTTTGGTTTCGTCGACTGAGTCTTCGTCATCTTCAAATAACTTCTTGTTGCTTTTCCTTGCTGGTGTTGGCGTCGTTAGAGTGTGGTCAGTCATGGTTTCCGCATCAGCGAATCTGAAATTTTTATGGTTTATATCGAATAAAAGAAAATGTAAATATTGTCTTACAAATACGCTTTGTCCATGAGTCCTAAATATTGACGAAGGCGAATATCAGAGTTTTCGCAAAGATCTTTAAAAGAATAAGCGATTCCCAGTCTGTAAAAACAATTGTTGCAAATTGACGATGGCAGACCATCATTTTTATGGATTCTCACTTTGGCACAAATCATCATCATTACTGAAGGTGTCATTGCAAACTCTGTGCTATAAATCGATGTGATGGCTCCTTCTTCCAAACACACTCTGCATATTTTGTGCTGATTATTGTAATCCATTAGATTAAATATTGCTTTTATATTTTAGATACTTTTTTCAATTCAATATATGTATTTACACTTTGTATCTTCTAAATTCTTCTGCCGTGGAACACGTTTGAGGTTGTTAGGTATTAGAGTAAAAGAGACAGATAGATTTTTATTAATTTGTTTGTTTTTATTACTTTACTGAAGGCACTGAACCACCTATTTATAACTTTTCTACGCTTCGGTATTTTCATTTGAGTATTGCTAAGGGTGGAACGTTGCATTTTAAAATTGTAATATATTGTTTTCAGGGTTTTTTTGTTTCAAATTGTGTCTAATTAAACACATCGAATATGTATTTTTTCACGTGTAAATACCAAATACCGATAGTTCTGATATGTCTTGAATTAAAATGAATTTTTTTTATTTATTCAGATTTTAATTTTAAACTAATTGGAGTTTTTAGAAATTTAATTTTTTTGATAAAAATAAATAAAACAATGTTAATATTTGCTTTGTCACGAAAAAAATACTTTTGGTATTCTATTAAAAACGCTAATATGAGATTATTAATATTAATTAAATTAAACTACTGTTTAATTTATATTAAAACATTGGTTTTAAATCAGTCGGAATAAATAAAATCAACTAATTCTCAAAAAATATGAAAAAATCCAAACCAAAAGTAATATTTAATTTGAAAAATATATCCTTCAAAGCAATTCTATATAAATAACTTATTAAGGACTGTACCAGAAAAAAATGTGCATGCATTTTTGTCCATAAGTCACGAAATATTGAACCACAACAAAAACATGTTTTTAAAACGTTAATTTATTGAGATAAAAGTTGGATCATTGGAAAAAAAATAAGATTTATTAAACGATTTAATTTTATCAGTCAAGTCTCCCATTAAATTCTTTATGGTATCTTCTGTAATCCTCCCTGCCGCCGCAGTCTACTTCATTTTGAATTATTTTGCACTATGTTTGGTTTTTTTTTGTTTACTTCAAAATTTGTTTTGAAAGGGTCCAATATATCTCCACAGGTTGTGAAGCTCCAGGCAGTATGGTGGATTATACTATCTGTTGACAAAATTAATCGAGTTTTTTCATACCACTGTATAGTCTTTTTGCTATAATATATAAGCGAGACTTCTTGTGAGCATTATAGAATGGTAACAACCGTTTCCTCAGACATTCTTCTCTGTATATATCGGAGTTTATGGTGTCCGTTGTCACAAATAATTAGCTCTTGCAACCTCATGAACCTATGACTTGTTTAACTAGGGAACTTCGTCTTCTCTTCGGGAACTTCGTCTGTTTTTTGGTCCTGTGTTCTTCGGCGACATTGCCATGACCACATTTTTCCTTACAATTTTCAAGGACGCGTTTGCGATTTTTCGTTTTGGCCACTTTCTGTTGAGTCCATTCTAGATGTTCTTGGATAGTTTTTATTATTAATTTCCTTTTCTCTAATTGATTTAACATATCTTACTTCACTTGTCAGGTAAGGCTCCTTATTAAATTTCAGATTTTTCGGCGACCTAATATTAGAGTTATGGGAAAAAATGCATGCGTAATCTGGGACAGTCCTTAATCCCATAAACCATAAGTCATTATCTACATGCCATTGTTTAGCAACAAATTTACAGTGCATTTCTGAATTCATTAATTAAAGTTTGTTTATACCCCCAGGTTTTCTTTATGAAATGTATTAGGTTTTTGAATATTTCATCTTCACCATTTAGTAAATGAATCACATCAGATTCTTCCAAAACTGACAATGACTCATCATCAGATACTGCAGATTTATTATTCTTATACAAATTTTAAGTTTAAAGAATTTTGTCGATACACCCATGCAAGAAAGCTTGTAGATACACAGTCGAATTCAGCTTTGAAATCTACAAAAAGTGCATAAAACTTCTTAACCTCTGCGAATTTAATTGAATAATGCTGCATGAATTGTAAATGTTACCGACTGTAGAATATTTTGGTAGACAGCCTTCACCCAGAGACCAAGTCTTTTATTCAAAACTGCCTTGAGTAACTTCGGTACACAGTTCATAAAACTGATTCCTCTATAATTACTCGCGTCATCTCGTTCTCCCTTTTTAAATATTGGGAAAATTATTGAAGTCAAGAATGCATCGTCTAATTCCCCAGAATATATGCAGGAACTTAGCATTATAGTTATCATTACAATTACTGACCATCTCTGGCAAGTGAGACAGCAAATTATTCTTTCACTGAAGAGTAAAACTCTATGAAATAATATTGTTAGTGTTAACTTTAATGATGTCGTCACGCCACTTAATGTATGCCATCCTCTCCAGAGTTTTTTTGTCTTTAAATATTTCAAGTACGGTTTCAGCAGAAATGTTAACATCTGGAATGGGGTCCTATAGGTAAGGAGTAGAAAATTAATATTTTTTTTTTTACATTCTTTAGTTCACCATTGTGTGTCCTTTATAGAGTTTTTTCAATTGAAGTATCTCACCATACTGTATGTTGATCAAATCAAGATATACTCTTCTTTCTTCATCATTTTCAATTGTTGATTATTTTCCAGCTCAAAATTTGTAACTTTGAAAAGAATTTCGTCTTGCAATTTCGCAGTCATCGTCAAACCATTGTTGAACCCTATTTTGATTCCGCATTTTTTGGTTCTGGTGCACTCCAAGAGAAACTATAAAAAGGAGTGTTTAATGCGAAGAAATTGAATCCATAGAATCTACCAGTTAAAGCTTCTCTACTGAACGATGTTCTATTTGGAAACAAAACTCTCTTCCAATTATATTCAAAAAGGGATGTGTTATGCACAGAGTCAAAGAAATTAATTAATTAACCATTACGTTTATAAAAATATGTATTCGAACTATATTTTCGAACCTAAATAGTTTTCAGGTCAAAATGGACAAAAACTAAACTAATGTCGCTTACAAACCAAGCATTGTCTTAAATTTTATGTTTTGGACTAAGATTTTAGATTGTTTATAAGTTTTTTTTTATAGAAACCAAGAGAGACTGGGTTGTTCCAGCGTAGTTATTTATGATTTTCAATCAAAAATGATACTTTATATATATATTATTTTCAGTATCAACCGCATAAAAGCTATTCCAAAAGAACTAGTGGTGAATCGAAAATAGCCATGGATATAAACAACTGCTTTGGGTTCGACGATCTGATAAACTGCAATTCGCCAGCGAAAAAACAACCTAATGGATTCGAAGAAGCCAACACAACCCATGTTCATGAACTAATGAGTGTATTGAAAGATCAAAGAGATGGTCGACTAATCAATGAAAAAATAATATTTGCTACACCAAGAAAAACACACAAACCAGTCCCAAATCTCTTCTCTCCTCCTCGGGAAATACCAAAACAGAACATCAAAGAAATGATTTCTAAATCAAGAAAGGAGCAATCTAAATCAGTAGTTGATGAGACTTTGGATGACAATAGTGACTTTATTGATCAAAGTCAACGTTTGTTTAAAGATCCAGAAAGCAGCTTTGACTCAAGCGTAAGCAGTCATTTATTCCACTTGATAAAAATTATTGTTTTTATTTTCTTTAGAAATTGCATGAAACTTATCGAGCTCCAGTGAAGCGATCACGTAAAATTAAGAAGTTGAACGAATTCGTTTATGATTTTGAGAGCGGTGACTCAGATGAAGAGAATGTTGAATCTCCTGTGAAAAGAGCTAAAAAGCGTAAGAAAAAGAATGACAGTCGAGAAACTGCCGAGTCTGAAGATGAAGAAAGTCATGGAAAAAAGCCAGCTAAGAAAATCAAAAAGACAAAGCACGATGTAAGTGTAACTATTATCAAATACATATACATGTAAAACTCTTGCTATTTTCAGGATGAATTGGAACATTTTTGTGAACTTCTTAACGCTGAATTTGCAGAGGTTGAAAGGATCGAAATACCTGTGGAATGTGAATAGCAGAGTTGATTTCTGTTATCTTGTAAGTTTTTATCCCGCTTGGTTTTTGTTCGCAACTGCAATAGTTTTGAAAGAAGTGTTTCAAAATATTAACATTTTTCTTTAAGAAAAGTTGCAAGAATAATTATTGAACTATTCAGGACCGTGAAATGTTAAAGAATTACTTCACTGGTAGTATGCAGTTCATACATACGAAAAATATTTTGCTTTAAATTACTAAATTATTTTGTGTTTTTTCTTTCAGATATTATACGTTGTCTACTTCTGAATAAAATTCGGATTTTTATTTTTTACTAATATATTTTTTTTACATAAATAAAAGAACTAATAGAAACGAACTAATTAGTTTTATTTTTAATTTATTTTATTTTTCACAGAATCTATTACATACATACATACNGTTAGCATGGTCCGGGGGACTTTTCCGAAGAAAAGTATCCTACCTTGATAGCGAAAGAATCGTACAAGGCTTTCCACTATCCGCCACCTGTGGACCCGTCTGGTAGCTATGCCAAGCTATGTCACCCTCTCGAGAACACTTCCAGAATCTATTAAGAATATATTTAAAAAAAAAGATGATATTGTAAATCATGTTGACTGTGATCAACAAAATACAGGTAAAATTATAATTATTGAGATTATGTACAACTGTTTCTCAGAATTTTTAGTTTAATTTAGGGTTATAGAATTTAATGTTTATACAAAGGCTCATTTTCATAAAAGTGCTCAATAGTGATTGAATTTTGAAAGCCGTGATACATTTTGTCACATAAAACATTGTAGTCATAACGAGTTGATAATTATAGAGTCAGGGAATTCAAATTATTTAAAAATCTTTCGACTCTAGTAATAGATTATTTGAATTCTATGAATCGGTATGAATTAAAAGTTGTCTCAAAATATTATGTTGTAAAAAAGGTGTACCGGAAATTTGAATTCATGCTAGTTTCAATAACATTTGCATTGAAATATAGAAGTATATTTCCGAATTTCGTATTGGATAAACAGAGTTTCACATTCATGCTTATCCTATATTCGCATGCATGCGAATGTATACTATAGCTTTAGAGATTCGCAGGTGTGGTAATCAAAAGTAAAATTTACATCCATTCGAATTTCTAATATCATTTCGCGGACTAAGAAATTTTAAAAATTATGATAATTGTATAATTTTTCCGTTTTACTTAGAATTGGAAGAAGAGAAAGCTCAGTTTGTATAATGATTCACCCTGTTTTACCTTAAAATATTTTGAAGGACAATTATAACAAAAAAATATGAGATCAAACCAAAAACATTATACGATCAAACTCTCTCTTTAAATCCACCTGTTTGTTATAACACATAAAAAACAATGTAATGAGGCGAGAATTTTTTAACTCCTATTCTTTTTGAACTCTACTATTATTTGCATTATATATATATTTTTATATATAAGTTACATTTAAATTTATAAGTTTTCAACCTCTTGCGATTTTACTACTTTCAAAATTTTTTAATTCTTTTTAAAAAAACTACCTATAATTTATTGAGCTCAATATTTCGTAAACGAATTATAAAATTAAGTAAAATGGGAAGTTTCCCGGTTCACAAAAAGATAGTCGGTTGTATGGGCGAATTAACAATTTTTGTATAGAGTAAAAGTTCTTTAAAAATTATCAATGAAATCAAAATATTTTAAATAAGATTATTAATAAAATATATTTTTTGAAGTAAATTATATGATCAGTCCTGCCACTGACTTTGGGCTCGACAAGCGCTTGTTTTGCTTGTCAACATTTTCGGATAAAGATTGTTTCGCTTGTACAAATTTTTGGATATAGCTTGTTTTGCTTGTCAGAATTTTCGAAAAAATGTTTGTTTTGCTTGTCAAACTTTTTTTTAAGCTTATCGCAAACGGTATTCCCGCATAAATAAAAAAAAACAATTTGAACAATATTTTATTCAAATAAGTATTTTGTAATAATGTTATGTAATATAAAGCACATCACTCCCATTGTCAATTAATTGAGAAAAATATTATTCAGTCGAGTTGAGCATAACAGAAATAAGTAAATAATAAACTATTAATTCTTTACTTAAGACTTTACTTTTGTCTCAATTTAGTTTAACTCATTTTCCAATCTGTCCTTCTTTTCCATTTTCCAAGCTTTGTTGAACATCCCGGTGACCAAATTGAATAGAATCCATGCATGTTGTCTTAATCCCAAGAGACACTCTGTCGTCAGCTGCTTTTATTAAACTATGTCAATACAAAACTACTCAATATCTTTAAGAGATAAAAACTAAAAAAAAAAACTAAATCACCCAACGAGCCAAAGCTGACTCAAGGTGTAGCAGTGATATTAAGGAATGTTTGCTTCCTATGTGTTTACCATCTGCTTTTCTACATCAGTGTTGTTAGTTTTCCCTCTTCCTCTGAATAGAGTCAGTGATGAGCTGTCTGCTATTTTAACGAGTGTATTAGAGGTACCCTTTTATTTCATCAACATCGAAACGACGAGGGTGGCGTCAGGTAGTATATCCGACTCACACGAAAGAAAATTTCTTTCGAAAAATTCTGACGTGTGCACTGAGGATCGAACTCAGAATCGTCAGACTGGAAGGCGGGAGCGCTAGCGCCTACACCAACCAACTACCTAAGTAGATAGTAGTTCTTTTATTTTGACTTCCATCTATTTTATATTGTTTTTCCTTTCTTGTTGTTTTATTTGATTTTCTAAGTCAATCTGTTTTTGTATTTCTTCATGTTTTTGTGAATATTCTAATTGTTTTTTGTATTCATAGTATTCCTTGCAAATTTTAACATTTCCTTTGTTGTGGATGTCCTTTCCGTGAAGTCTAATTGCAGCTCTCCCAAGTCTGTAGTTTTTCAAAGNTGTGGATGTCCTTTCCGTGAAGTCTAATTGCATCTCTCCCAAGTCTGTAGTTTTTCAAAGATATGTCTCTTTCTCTTCCATCGTAAACCATTTTATTCACAGAAAATCCACTCTCTGCGTCGACATTTGTGACAATGCCATGATATGAAAACATAAGTCGCATAAATGTTTATATTTTTTATAATCACCTTCGGTCATGTCCTCAATTTGAAACCAAAAGTCGTCCAATCTTTCAAATTTTTGTAGAATGTCTTTTTCAAGAATGTAGAAATTAAACTCGTTAACAACTTCGTCAACCCAGCTACTCACTGACATCTTCAAAGAACTTTTTATGTACTTTCCGAATTTTTCTGCCAAATACTTAATTCCTGCCACAGCGCCTGGATGCAATCGGTTTTTTGGGTCAATAAACATAGCATTTTTTAAGAACAACGATTTCACATTTAGTTGATTTTGCAATCTCTAAACTAAATCAATATAGTAATCTTTCATTTGTTCTTTAATCAGTTGTATGTCATCGAGAATCTTGGATTTATTAAAGACTGCACTATCGATAGTTTCAAGTATAAGATCTTCTGCACTTTTACCAAACAATATTTGACCTGTCAGTTTGCAGACTTTTCTTGCTTCAATTTTTCCAAGCTTGTAGGCATCTTTCGATCCAACACACTAAGCTCTAGGTCGGTACACGTCAAGTTAAAACCAATACCTATTCTACGTGCTTGTTTGCCGATATTCCTGAATGTGATAACCCGCACCACATCCATCCCTCGTTTTTGATCCATCCGTAAAGACCCTCCAGTCATATCCCTGGAGAGGATCATCCTCGTTCCAAAACGCTCTATTAGGTAGTACTACCCTGTAACTTTTTTTGAGAACGTAGTTCTCCACGCAAGCATCAAGATTACCCGTT
>JXPG01050401.1:0-15733 GCA_001015175.1 Megaselia abdita | reverse complement strand
ATTACTATTACTATTACTATTACTATTACATATCATANTTACTATTACTATTACTATTAC
The DNA here is from genome assembly GCA_001015175.1 of Megaselia abdita. NCBI lineage: Eukaryota > Metazoa > Arthropoda > Insecta > Diptera > Phoridae > Megaselia > Megaselia abdita. The sequence continues at coordinate 15,673 of JXPG01050401.1, read as the reverse complement.
TATTACTATTACTATTACTATTACTATTACTATTACTATTACTATTACTATTACTATTACTATTACTATTACTATTACTATTACTATTACTATTACTATTACTATTACTATTACTATTACTATTACTATTACTATTACTATTACATATCATATATTTCTTAAATTTTTGTATGGTATTTATTGTTAACATTTAAGCTAAAGTGTTATTTAACTTTGATCTTTTTTAATCAACTTTGAGTTTTTGTTTAAAATCTCAATTTTGTTTCAGATCTTTAGATTTTTTTAAAAGTTTTTAATAGCAACTCAAACTAATATTAGGAACATAAAGTTAATTACTTTCATTTTTTAATCTTTTTTTTTTCTTGTCTTTCTTTTAAAAAAATAACAATCTTAGAATTTCGCTTCGGTTAACTCTGCATTATTCTTTTAAATAAAATGTTACTAATTTGTTTTTATTTTTTTGGAATGTTTAATGTCGGTATTTGTTTCGCTTGTAAAAATGTAACGAAAGCCTGACGTAACATTACAAAAAGTAGTCTATTTTAAATGATCGTTTTCGAAAACACCTTCATAAATATAAACATTGTAAAAAGTTGCAATTTCTTTAAATAATTCTACGTAACGTGACGCTTCACGTAATATCACGATAAGAAGCCAATCTTCTTTCGCTTCCATCAAAGTCCATATTTCGTATGAGACTACTCGAAAATACCTTAATAAATATCAATATTTAAAAAGCTGCCCTTTCTTTCATTAATTCATGAAAATACGTAACGTAAGGCTTCACGTGAAATTATAAATCTTCTTCCTCTTCCATCAGTGTCCTAATTTTTTAATGATGATACCCGAAAATACCTTCCTAAACATCAATATTATAGAAAGTTGCAATTTATTTCACTAATTCATGAAAATACGTAACGTGAGGCTTCACGTAATATCACGATAAAAAGCCTATCTTCTTCCTCTTCCAATATAGTCCTAATTTCTCAATTATCATAACCGAAAATACCTTCACAAATATAAACATTATAGAAAGTTTCAATTTCTTTCTTTAATTTATGAAAATACGTAACGTGAGGCTTCACGTAACATTACATAAATTAGTTTATTTTCTTAATCTTCCATCAATGTCCTAATTTCTCAATTATCATAACCGAAAATACCTTCACAAATATAAATATTATAGGAAGTTTCAATTTCATTCTTTAATTTATGNTTCATGAAAATACGTAACGTAAGGCTTCACGTAACATTACATAAATTAGTCTATTTTCTTAATCTTCCATCAATGCTCGAGTTTTTAAATGATCGTTCTCGAAAATACCTTCATAAATATTAATATTATGGAAAGTTTCAATTTCATTCTTTGATTCATGAAAATACGTAACGTAAGGCTTCACGTAACATTACATAAATTAGTCTATTTTCTTAATCTTCCATCAATGCTCGAGTTTTTAAATGATCGTTCTCGAAAATACCTTCATAAATATTAATATTATGGAAAGTTTCAATTTCATTCTTTGATTCATGAAAATACGTAACGTAAGGCTTCACGTAACATTACATAAATTAGTCTATTTTCTTAATCTTCCATCAATGCTCGAGTTTTTAAATGATCGTTCTCGAAAATACCTTCATAAATATTAATATTATGGAAAGTTTCAATTTCATTCTTTGATTCATGAAAATACGTAACGTGAGACGATAAGAAGTCTATCTGCTTCCTCTTCCATCAATGCCCGAATTTTTCAATGATCGTTCTTTTAAATATCTTCATAAATATCAATATGATAAAAGACTTAAATTTATATTAAAAACTCACAAAAAATACGTAACGTAAGCCTGACGTAATACTTTTACTTTGCATACTTTAAAATACATTCGATAACTAAAAATTCTTCACATCAAAACTTTACCATATTTCAACAAAAACGTAACGTAAATGTATGTTGTTCGCGTTTTAAAAATGAAATAATGAACAGAATAAGAAATTCTTAGTATAAATTTAGAGTGAGCATTTAACCTTTTATTTTTCCCAGTGTCAACTTGTTCTTAATTTGTTGTTGCTTTAGAAATCAAAATTATATACCTGTTTATCAATAACGAAGCCTAACAGTTTGAATGTTATTTTATATTGTTCTCAAATTCCTAACTTTCTAAAGAGCTTAGAATCTTCCATAAATATAAAAAACAACTCCAAAAGTTCAAAGCCATTACACAGATAGTTCATGAAACTTCCACCGAAACAGTACAACACGTACTAATAGTTAATAAACAAAATAATAAGTTCTATGAACTGTAACTAAAGTTACACAAGTTCCTCTTCCTCAAACGAGAGATACTTTTATGAATTATCTATTTTTTTATTTCGCTTCTGAATTATCTATTTCTGATCAATTTAATTTGAAAAATTTCGCACATTTTAAAACGAATAAAATAAAATAATCGTATAACACAACAAGTGTTTTTTTTTACGTCAATAAATTTTATTTTACATTCTTAACGTTCACAGATACAATTTGAATGGATGTGAGCTTTTGATTATTTGCATTTTACGTAGAAGGCATTTGTTTAGCATAGAATTTAGCGAACGATTGAGTCAAAAGCCACGGGAACAGGAACTTTAAGACAATTGTTTCATATTTCATTTGAATTATATGGAATGGCGTCTTCTTGAATTACAAAGAATGGTGTGCGCTTAAGACACAATATACAATATGAGTCAGGTGGATATAGCGGGAAGTGTTCGTTGGTCATTTGAATTATATGGTTTTCTGTTTAGAATTCATTATTCGTTAATTAGAAAGTAAATGTTTGGTTTTGTATTTAGAATGGGAATTCGTTTTTTGATTATGTCATTAGTTAATTGTCTGTCTATGGACAAGTCTTTCTGCCTACATGTCTTTTCTCAGCTCTCAAGCAAAAAATTTAATTAAATAAAATCTTATCAAAAGGTTGTAAATTTCAGTGACTAACTCTTTAAGATATTGTTATTATCAACGACACCATTAAGTCCCCAGAAATATTTAAAGAAAACCAGGCTAATTGAATAAACATTCCATCTACATTTATGGAATCCCCACAATCACTTAATTTATGAAAATTTATCAATGAAAGTCCACAGCACTCTGGGAAGTCCTTATTTTAAAATTCTTAACGACTGTCGTAAAATACACAAAAATTAACTTCCGCAATTTTGATTGGTTTCATTTCATTCGGGTAAATCCACTTTGATCAATGGAAGTCAACGGGGGAGCACGCACTTGTCATATTAATAGAATTTGAAGTGCGTTCTCATTATCAAACGATCACCTGACATCGAAGATAACACTGAAATAATAACAAAAACTAATATGCATATTAGAAGTATGTGACACATTTTATTGTTTGCACTTGATGAAATGAAATGAAAATTGTTTATAAATATTCAATTTGTTATGTACAAATATCAGCGCATCATTGCTTGTAGCTTATCTATTGAAAGGTTATCTTTTTGACATAGAAATTGTATTGTATTAAGTGGAAACAAAATTCTCAAATTAAAAGCGACGTCAACGGGAAATTAGATCAGATTTAAACGATTAGATAATTTGATTAACTGAATGGACTTCATTTTGAAAGTTAAATTGTTTTGTTGATTGTTTATAAGCTTTCGTTATGGAATGCATATCAATAAATATTTATGTCTTCATCGATCGCTGGTCTACAAGTCTAGTCAGTCTATGTAATGATATTACATTAGTAATTGACAAATACATATCATTTGAAAAATACATCAATATGTAAGCTTAACCAACACACTGTGCTTCATACAAGCAAATATTAATAGGAACAACATAACGTGAAAACTAATGAAACTAATATTCATATAGACTTCTGATAATATTTCAACTAAACCATCGTCAGCTTTGTCGACCTATCCGTTTTTTTAAATTTGATATAGTGTTTCGTCATGTATTCGAAATTTATGTAATATATGTTGCTTTCTCGTTCCGTGAAAGATTCTGATGATACTAGCGTGACTTCTCAAGTATCAACAGTTTAAATATCATTTCAATGGTTAAGCCGAGGCCTCGCTTCGCTCAACTGCTTACAATCTAACATACACAATCATAATCTTCGCCAGATTCTATTGTTGCTAGACTGTGCCCATACGTCTCGGTCTCTGGCAGCTGGGTATACCTTTCTCCCTGGTCAACAAGGTCTACATTCGGATGGTTATATATAGCTGGTATAAATAGTGGTTGTACTGCATCCTCCATTCACATACATATAGAGCTCCTTCGCATTCTGGACTAAGCAGAAGTAATTGCGAGACGAGATCGTTATATAAAGCTTAATCGTCTTTATATAAAGCTGAGTAGATCAGAATAACTTATTCAAATTGAGCAGACCTCTGGTCACTAAAACTATTCTTCGCTTTACTTCCACACTAATGTTGTTGTCGGATGTTACCTCAGAACCCAAATATATGAAGGTTTTTCTGAAGTAGAGCTTCATTTTCCAAGACAGCTCTATCATATTCGGGATTTCGCCATCCCTTCTTTCTTTGAGGTTTCTTGTTTCAGTGGCAGCTGTTTTTATAGATTCTACGCATAGCTTCCAGTACCCGTTAATGTCTACTTCCTTAGGAAAGTTCAATAATTTTGAAGTCACTGCGTCATCATATTAGGTAGTTGGTTGGTGTAGGTGCTAGCTTTCCAGTCTGACGATTCTAAGTTCGATCCACAGAATTGTCAGAATTTTTCGTGAGAAATGCTATGCCTTCTTTCTTTGAGATTCCCTCATACCAATTGTTTCAGTGGCAGCTGTTTTTATAGATTCTATGCATAGCTTCCAGTACCCGTTAATGTCTACTTCCTTAGGAAAGTTCAATAATTTTGAAGTCACTGCGTCATCATATTAGGTAGTTGGTTGGTGTAGGTGCTAGCTTTCCAGTCTGACGATTCTAAGTTCGATCCACAGAATTGTCAGAATTTTTCGTGAGAAATGCTATGCCTTCTTTCTTTGAGATTCCCTCATACCAATTGTTTCAGTGGCAGCTGTTTTTATAGATTCTATGCATAGCTTCCAGTACCCGTTAATGTCTACTTCCTTAGGAAAGTTCAATAATTTTGAAGTCACTGCGTCATCATATTAGGTAGTTGGTTGGTAGGTGATACCACTCTTGCTTTCCAGTCTTACGATTCTAAGTTCGATCCTCAGTGCTTATGTCAGAATTTTTCGTAATAATTTTTTTTTCATGTGAGTCGGATATACTACCTAACGCCCTCGTAGTTTCGTTGATGTTGATGAAATAAAAGGGTACCTCTAATACACTGTTAAAATAGCAGACATCTCATCACTGACTCTATTCAGGGGAAAGGGAAAACTAACAACACTGATGTATAAGAGCAGCTGGTAAAGACATAGGAAGCAAACATTCCTTAATATCACTACTACACCTTTAGCCACCTTTGTCTTCTTTCGCTATTTCAGTTTTTAGTTTTTTTAAGTGCTTTATAAATTCATACACTGTTAAAAATCGGGGTGTTAAATTTACACGTTTGAGGTGTACATATAGCATTACACCTCTGAGAGTGTAAGTTTTAAAACTGCAGGTGTAAATAATGTTTGAAATTTTTTGGCTGAAACACTTCTTTATAATTATTGACGTGTATTTCATTGCAGGCATAAAAATGGCTACACCTTTTGAAGTGTAGACATTACACCTCAAAACGTGTAATTTTACACACCGATTGAGGTTTAACGATTTACACTTCGATTTTTAACAGTGTAGGTATAATTTCAAATTCCTACATTTACTACATTTAAATAACATTATGTGCTAATTATTTTAACTGGAGTATTTTTTGCAATTTTTAAGCTGAGTCTCTTAATGTTCTTGTTCTTATAACTAAATATATAGCTTCTAGATATTCGTTGTTAACGAGTAAACGTTTCCTCATGAAATAATGTTCTTACATTTTATGTAACCGCTTCTCTACTATTTTTGTTATTTTAAAAAATATTATTACTATTGATATTTTTAATTTAAAATGTTTGTATGGTATTTATTGTTAAAATTTAAGTAAGTTTCTGTTTATTTTGCAAAAAATCTCTGCAAATATTTAACTCAAAAAAAAGTAACGTAAGCATTCTGCTCTTTGAACGATGCTCATATTTCCCTTGATAATATCTCAAAATACCTTCGCAAGAATATCAAAATAACAAAACCCTTCTTTCTCTTTCAACGATACCCATATTTCATACAATCCTACCCGAGAATAACTTCAGGAATATTAATATTAAAACAGCATTTTCTTTGAAAAGACGTAACAGAAGGATTCACGTAACATTACAAAAGAAGCCTATTTTCTTCCTATTCCATCAATGCACAAATTTTTTAATGACCGTACCCGAAAATACCTTCATTAACATCAATATTATAGAATATGTTCTTCCTCTTCCAGCAATGCCCATATTTTGTACAAGCCTACCGTAAGACGTAACATTATAAACCTTCTTCCTCTTCCATCAATCTATTCTGTACACATGACCAAGTCACCTCAACCTTTGCACTTTGATCCTTTTGACAATAGACCATAATGCTCATCATTTTATATGCTCCTCCATTCCCCATCAATGTTCTTAGAACACGTCTCTCACAGTCTACCTTTGACAACTCCCATGATTCGGATCAATACATAACAATTGGGAGGATGAGAGTATTGTAAATTTGGATCTTTGCTCTTCGATCTAGCTTTTTTGAACGAAGAAGGTGGTTGACATCTGTTCTTCGAATTATCTCCTCTGAGGTGTTGATAGAGATGTTTACTGAACTACTAAGGTATATGATTTCACATTTAATCCCTTGATTCCTGCTGCCTTCTTAATCTCTAGAAAACTATGTTCTACATCGACTCCTTTTACCAATTATATCAATGTCGTCAGTATAGCCCGGTATTTGAGTACTTTTGTTGTAGATGCATCCTTTCTCGTGATGGGTCTTGGAGTCACGAATCATTTTCTCAAGGCATAGATTAAAGAGGTCACAGGATAATGCATCGCCTTGGCGATTGTCTGTTGAACTTTCATTTTTTTTACGAAGGATCTCATTGATATAAAAAGCGAGCTACCATCGATTTGAAATTCCAAGGAGTCTTCTAAGTGTAAAGATCTGGTCCGTTGTGTCGAAAGATACATTGGTAACTCCTGATGACATTGTTTTGGTATAGCTTTAGTCTTTCACAAAGGATGAATGAGAAAATCTTATATGCTACGTTTAGGACTACGGACTTCAACGATGACAGAGGCCTCAATCTCTAGATCGTCGTAGTTAGGTGGTTTAAACGGCCTCGCCATGAAGTGTGTCTCGGATATACTGTTCTTATCTTAGCATGGGAATGTAACTTGTTTACGAGCGATTTGTTCGTACATTCATTTTGTTGTAGTATTCCTTGGTATTTCGATATCCCTGAATATCTCTGGTCTGGTATTTGTTCTCTGTTGCTGATGAAATTTAAATATTTTGGGGAAGACTTGTTATAAATTATGTGATGCAACATTTATGTACTCATTTATAAAATGTTTTTAGTTTCCTTCATAAAGACAATAATTTCAACCATCGTTTACCAGGATCGTATATCACTGCAGAATACACCTTAGTAATTTCACCCTCTCCAAATTGCTTCACATCTTCCATTCATAAAGTTAATAATCTATTCCATAAATCAGTCATTCCAACCAACAACAAAAAGCTTCCTTTCAATAAATTATAAACTCCAACTCAAAGTGAATGTTAAACAATTGAAACCTCGAACTTAAACTTGAAACTCGACCACAGTTGAGTTCATAACGAACAACGAACAAACTTCATTAAAACAAAACCAATGAGTCAGAACAAAAGCACGTGAGTTGAGTCGTTAATGCTATAATGCAGGTGAATAAAAAACGTTAATGTCTTTAGTAATATCAAGAACTTAAAGCTACTACTTGTGTGTTCAGAAACTCTCAACTGATAGTGCGAGTTTAAGACTTAACATGAAATGAAAATACAAACATCGTAGATAGTGAAAACTACTATGCAAAGCAAAGACCCAAAGTCACGTCTAACGAACCCAGGGAATGTTATTTGCTCGCAAATATACTCTGAGTGACATCAATATGGGTCAATACTATAAGGAAATATGATATTTTGTTGTTGACAGTCAGATTGTTCATAGAACAATATTTTTTATAATAACATTTCTTATCTCTTTACTATACTGACGGACGGCTTATATAACTTATAGTGTGGAATTTCCAGAGAGGAAAAGGACTTTGTACTGGCGTTTTCTATATGTTTTTATTAGTTGTTATCAATGTAGGGAATAAGTTTGATAAGAGTTGGTCTTGGGGCAGCAAAGAATACTGATTTTAGAATTCTAGAATATTTTCAAGTAATACTGTCCTTATTATTAGCCTAGATCTCTTTACCTGATATAAGTTGATGGTTATTGTTCATAGTCGAATTTCCAGCTATATCAAAACAATGTGTTAAGGATGTGTAGTATGGAATACTGAACAAATACTGAACCTGTGGCATAGCCTGTTTCATAGAATATAACATAGGACTTATGTAAAGTATTTGTTTCATTGATTTCTGTTGATGGACTCTCCCTCTTGATGATCGTGAATTAATTATAAAAATTGCAGATTCCAGGAAGTACTGAAAGCGTCAAAACGAAATCCTTTCATTTATCGTTGGATATAAATAAATACTTGAGGTTGCTAAATTAGACTCAAGTAATATTTCAACGGCTTATTACACAGACGCGGTTTCTGAATATCTTCTAATTGATTTACCAATCTTATACAAAGATTAAAAAACAAATTGTGTCACAATATGGGTGGTATTTTCAGTAACAGGCGAAATAAATGACTGAACGAATTTTCAAAAGTCTAAGCTCAAAACCTGACATAACTTTTTATTTTGATTTTTTTCTATATTACTATAAGTGTTATAATTCTAATATTTCGAAGTTTTACAAAAATATTAAATACTTAAAATGATGATTAGTACGAACAGCTCCGTCGATACATAATAGCTATCGCTTACCTCAGGCATTCCCTTCCATTTGCTCAGACCCTTTAGTAGTAGCTCTTCTTCTAATCGATCCCGTCATCGGATTCTTAGTCGTCCTCGCCTTCGCCTCACATCAGGAACAGTGAAAGCTATTTTCACATGTGACGCTAGGGCCATAAATGATACTCAGTACTTTCTCTCAAATACCCCTAGCAGGTTCTTATTTTGTCTTACAATGTTGGCGATTCGGCCCATACATCAGAGCAGGTATTATGAGCTTAGCGCTTCGTCATATAAGCTTAGATTTGAGAACCCTACTAAGCCCCTAAAGTGTGTTATTGACGATTCTGACAGAACTTCCAAATGCATGAAGTCGTTGACTGCCTCTAACTCATGAGCTTCAATCTTGAATCCAGAAGACATCACTCTTAAACTATTGTACAGCTGAACTTCAGATGTTCTAATATAGCTTCGTTTCAGATCTTCATATATCGATATCGTCAGACAGCTCAGTTCATGTTCTGAGTATAGATTACACCACTCTTTCCTTGCTAGTCCGAGCTCCTGAGATATGTAACCCTCGCTGAATGTGATACTCTTCTTGGATCTTGAAATTTTTTGGCAAGAAACAATGGATTAGATCTGGAACGAAGTCTTTGCGATTGATGATTTTCAATATCTTCTTATACAGGAAGTTTGTGGAACTCTTTAAGAAGGGAGCAAAGATTTCGGAGTTGGACAATTCCGGAATTTCTCATTGTGGTATTCAGTTGATAGGCTTCTTTCTTCTTGTGTGGGCTGTAGGATTAACCAAGCTAGAACATTATAACACCAAGGACAGTTGGTATCGACACTCCAGGATGAACTTCTGTATGATATTGTTTTTTATCTGTATCTTTTGAGCTGAGTTTGTGAGATGAATTTTGAATTACAAAGTTCTGTCAAGCGTTATTCAAAGATATATTTATAACCCCTTCAAGTTCGATTTTTTGTGATGTGTTGCAAGAGCCATATCGTTTATGACGTTAGTAAAGAATAAGATTAGCTTTAACTTTTTGATCATGTCTTAGAAACTCCGGGTACATATCAGATATTTCAAGGCGATATTGATCTCATCTACTGAGAATGGTGCTGAGAAAGATGAGTATATTGGCATTCTGGACCCCAGTTCCTGGTACTCTATCCTCAAGCTTTCCTGCTGGAATGTTTGAAATCCATGCTTGATCTTCCCTGAAACAGTATACAAGACTGTCTTTGATGCCTTAATTTCTTGACTTTCATTATATTTCTCATAAAGCCTGTCGCTGTCTTCTTTCCAGCAAGGGATGTATTCTTCTTCCCGAAAACGGTTTGTTTTCTGAGTTAATTACTAGAACTTGGATTCCGGCGTTTATGATTATTGCGCGGTGTTGGCAAGTTGCCAAGAACAGAATGGATAGTTATGAGAATACTAATCTCTCGATTGCAAAACACACATGTCTGGATTGTAGTCTATGGCTGCGTGAAAAGAGCTCTTGTCCTTCACATCGAAAATTAGTGCCTAGTTGGATGCTTCGACTTAGTTCTTGCTTCTTCGTTGTGATTGTCAGACAAGCGATTCCAGGAGCTTTGTTGAACTTTCATATGTAGAGTGACGGGTGAGGATACATTCATGGGTTGTTATCACGTGTTATGTTATTCCAACTATAAAATATGACCCAATACCAACAATTATTTAAAACAGGAACACTTTATAATTATATACAATTTTCAATGTGATTTTGAAGATTTTGTCTTAATCGCATCAACTTACAATTTCGGAGCCCACTATCTTGTTCTTATTGCAATGGCATTCTGCACTACAACGACTTACTATATAGACCTGAGCTCTCTATATCGTTAACCTCAAGTCAAGAAGTGTATTTCAAGCCAATCAGAAAACTTAATTCTTAATAATTTAGTTCTCCCTCGTTCTTATTGGATGGATTTTCTTCTTCTTGTATTAAGTGATTAATTATTATTATTTATTTATTCAAAAACAAAATCAATACAATTTTTATACAAAGGTGTGCTTAAAATTATTATATGTTACAAATAATATTAAAATTCGAGAAAAATAGGTTCTTGTTTGAATTTAGAAGACGTTTACTAAGCATACCAATTTCGACGACTTCGGTCTATAAATGCTCTACGGAAGCTCTTAAAGCAATCTTTTAAACTACCCTCGGCTAAAGATGAAAATGTTTAGGACAATTCTCTCGGAGAGGTTTTGTATGTGCTTGATAATGGTTTAGAAGACGTCCAAGATTATTTCTAAGTATAGCTTTAGCAACGTCTTGTAAGACTTTAGTTATCGAAATTCTAAATGCTTAGTAAACCTAAATTAATACATAATCTCATAAGACCCAATATAAACGTCGGTCTTCTAAATGTGACTAAAATGACTTGACTTGTTGTCAGTCGGAGATTCAATACAAAATCATTGCAAGCAATACATAATATATACAATATTTCAAAGCACTTTTGTAAGTTCAAGAAGTTTTTAAAAGATACTGATATCTTCATGATCTAGATGACTCAAGGTGTAGCAGTGATATTAAGGAATGTTTGCTTCCTATGTGTTTACCTGCTCTTATACATCAGTGTTGTTAGTTTTCCCTCTTTCTCTAAATAGAGTCAGTGATGAGCTGTCTGCTATTTTACGAGTGTATTAGAAGTACCCTTTTATTTCATCAAGTCATTCATTTTAGTTAAGTCAGTCATTATTATGTTTTTACACAAATATGTGTTTTGTATTTGGTTCGTACAGGTATATAAATTTTTGTAATTGAGAAAAACATCATAATAAATAAAANATTTTAACGAGTGTATTAGAGGTACCCTTTTATTTCATCAACATCGGAGTCAGATAGCATATTAAACTCACACGACAGAGAATTTCTTACAAAAATTCTGGCGTTTGCACTGAGGATCTAACTCAGACTCGTCAGACTGGAAAATATATATTTTCTTAAATATTAATATTTTTAATTTAGAAAACAAAAAGTATTTTTAAAAATTAAAAAGCTGAATGTTAGGTTTTTGTTTACAAATAATAATTCAAATTTGATGTTTAAATAGAAAGCAAAGTTATAAATAAAAGAAAAATTTAAATTAAGCTATAAAAATTAAACAAAATACTTGAATACTTAAATTAGAAAAAAAAATTAAAATTTCGAATAGATTTATATTGAATTAAAATATTTTATTTCTTTAAGAAAAATAATCAAAATTAATTTCAAATGAATGAATGAATGAATGAATGAATGAATGAAGTTCAAACCCAAAATTTAAAAGTGATTTATAGAATGTTAAAAATATATAAACCATAAAAAAAAATCATTTATAAATAAATTGGAAGTTAAATATTTTTAATACAAACATTGATTGTTAAAGTCATTGAGGTTTATGAAATAAAAAATGAAAAGTCACTTCCAAAATATTGTTATTTGTTTGTTTTTATTCGTAATTTTTTACTAACTTTTTTAAAAGTCCTGAGTTTTTACATAGGCTTTAAAAGGTCTTTTGTTTTGTTAGTTTAGGCGTTACAGTGTCGTAATATACTATACCCACAAAAGAGAACTCATGAATCCAAATATTTAAGAACTATACCCACAAATAATAAAAAATTGAATATTGCTTTAAATGTTATGTAACAAACAAAAAATCAGTAAAAACTAAAAAAATCGTTAAAATTATATTTGTTTAATGTCGAAAAATTATTATAAAATTGTCTAAAATAAATGTTGGTTTTGTCAATTTTATTTGTTTGAAAATTGTACCTATAAAATAAAATTAAATTGTAAAAACTTGTCTAATTTTACAAGTTTCACTATGAGTTTTATAGGGCTCATTTTGGGTATTTTTTGAATCAGTAGATGTTTAATTTTAAACTTTTGTATGAACGGTAATCAAGAGGGTTCTGAGGGATTTTTTGGGCTACATAAGGCTTTTTTTCAACTTAATGAACTTTATATGAATTGTATGATTATTATTTATTCCTCCAAATTATTTGGGCAATATTTGCAGGTTGAATTTTTCTCCGAAATCTGTCTATGTTCTCTATAATTTGGAGTTTTTCTAGGAAGTCTTAACACTTTTTTATTGAAGAGTCTTTTTAATTGAGTCCATACTTTTGTAACCCCATTCTTCAGAACCATGACAAACCGTAGTTCGTCCAAATAAATTGAACAAATTATATTTATTTTCAAGAGATACAAATTTGTTAACAATTAAATCTTTCCAGACATAGTTTACTTTTAATTTAGCTACACTAATTTTATTTTCAAAGTGAATGTTCATATTGAGTGAAGGTATATGTTAAATGCTTTGTTCCTGTTGTTTCCGATATCACTCACAATTTGATTTCTTTATTTATATGATTGGTATCTGAATATATAAATATAAATGAAACCACAATCAAATGTAATGAAAGCAAAAAATACAAACACAAATCCTATAAAATAATCGCAAGATCTATTTATAGAATACCCATTTCATGCATCTCCACGCCAAATGAGTCTCCTCCGGAACTATGTCAAGAAATAAACTTTTACAATTAGTAGGAAAAAAAGGTGCGGTTTGAAAACTCATCCTTTAAAAATGCCAACTGTTTAGCAATTTATGAGAAAGTAATTTCTTTGTAGCTAGGTCATATTAAGTTCTCTTTTTATATAGAGTCATTAGAAGGGAAAACGATTATTCAAGGTAACTTGAATTTTTTGTTGGATTACGTTATCGGTTATTGTAATTCACTTACAGTATATAAATACTTGTTATTCCTCTTGACGGCGGGTTCATGGGTAAATTGTATATACTTCCGTCATAGACGTATGAAAGGTTTTAGAGTCTGATGTTTTCCACTGAAACGAAGCACCCTATAAGAACAAGACAAAACTTCAAAGAGCTTTCTCAATACGAGAAACAGGGTGTTTCGACTGAAGTGGAAAGCATAAGATTACGAAGGTTTGCATATCTATAATTTGTCTATGGCTAAAAGCTAAATGAAAACGCATACATATAGCATAAGTATAGCTGATCTAATTGACATCTGCGGTTTGAAATCTGTTAACGTCTAATTACATTTCATCCAGATTAATGAGGTAATCAGATCATCATTTAATCTGTTTATTAAATCAAAATTCCTCGAGTCTTCAGAAATAGAATCCAATTACCATAGTGTCTTCTCAAAGGAAGCAACTAATTTAGTTCAATTGAATTTACTGAACGTAAATTAGTATAAGCGGTCAATGTCTATTCTATACGGACAAGATAATTACCCTCTAAATCCATACAATGTGACACAGTACAGTCTACCTATCCAATTTCAATTTTCAACTAGATACCACGTTTGTTTGTAAACATTCCTACGATTGTTACTACCAACGACAAGTTAATTCAAAACAATACGTTTGCGTTATCAATTTCGTATCAAGGTCACTAATTCACTAGAGTGAAGCTCTCATTTGACGGCTTTATCTGAAAAAGCGACCGGTTTTTTTTCCCGTAGTATTGTCAGTAAGAAGACTATTTCAAAAGAATATTGTGAAAGCCTAAAAGCTTTAGATTGAAAGCTTTCCGTGACGTAAGCAGACAGGCCCCCGTAAATGGGAACAAGTCAGAACTGAGAAGGAAAAGTGGAGAACATACTTTGTGGGAATGCGAATGCACTCACCAATACTTTGAAATTATGTAGTTCAATTTCTAATTCCCACGTTTTTCTGTTCGACGTTTATGACTTTGGTCTTTCGTATTCCTGTGTGGGTTTGTTTGTGTTAACGCGGGCACGTAGGGGGAGTGTACTCTTGTGTGTATTGTGGAATGCTGCCAGACTTTTTATGTAGCAAGGTTCAGGGGCGTATATGTGGTTCTTCAATTATTCTATATTCAATTATTCTATACAAAATAATTTATCGATTATAAAATTCGAGAAGCTTAATGAATGTCTACTTTAAATTCTATTAAGACTAATGAGCACTTAATATTCCCGTCAGATTTTTTTGTATACAAATTAATTGCTGATAAGGTTGATTTTTTTATTCAATATGTCATAGACTATACATTGAGTTTGAGGTTGATAGTTGTTAAGGATTCTTTCGGGGATTTTTTTAAATAATTTTTTTAAACGTTACATGATTTTTAGAGATTGTTTTATAATTCTTTGTTTGCTTAAATTTTTATAATTAGAATTTTCAATTATTTTTAAGATATGATAAATAATTAATCATTACATTGTTTTTTTTTTTCAAGTTTATGATTTGTTTTGTTTTAAGCGTTAGAATTTTCAATTTAAAATATTCATTTATCCAAAATAGTTTTCAACATTTTTCTATTCTATTTAAAATTTTCTAATTCCTTTTGTTTTTTTTTTTTTACAACAAGCATTGCAATTTAAATTTTATAGAAATTTTTTTATTTTAAATTTTATATAAACATTTTTTTTTTAATATTTGAAGAATACATTTTTAAACAATTTTCTTAGTTTTAATTTTTAAAATCTATACTATTTATTTTGTATTCAAATTTTGTAAGTCCATATTTTTTCGTAAAAGTTAATGATTTTATTACCCATTTTAACAGGTGGGAATTTTTTTACATACAAAAAGGGAA